>JBBYHO010000015.1:23746970-23760148 GCA_038382025.1 Adansonia gregorii | reverse complement strand
TTTTTTTTTTGTTCACATTATGTCTATAATTACCAAATCACCTTTTACCTTTCTCTAAGATTTCCTTTTTCCCTTTCAGGTATTTTTATAACACTTCAGCCTGACAATTCATATATATGTACTTTGTTGTAATCATATTTAATATATTTTTTATATTTATGTATATTTTAATATATTAATAATTTATATTATATAAATTTTAAAATATTCATGTATTCATATAGCATTCGCATTATTTTTTGAGTCATCGTATTTTGTATCATATTTTAATTATTTTTTCGTATCTGTGTTCATTTTCTAAAATTGTCTCCTTGTCTCATGTCTAGCATCCCCAGATCTAAGAATACCCTTTTCTCCTGCCCATTAGGCTTATATCCATCTTTCTTTGCCATCTTGAAAAAACAAGATGATCCTGTAAATCAACAACTAGAAATATGTAGCCTGCAGTAAAGATAACAAATTAGTTACCAAATGCTTACCTATCCAAATCAATTCCATATTCCAAAACACCAGTTTTGGCCGGAAATATAGCAACATCGTACTGTTGGTCGCGCTTTCCTATTTTTAAGTTACACACTTTAATCTGCATAAGCAAATGACATTCAAAGCCCACCTCCTCCGGAAGAAGAATAGGGTTCAACACCGGTTACGACACCACCTATGGCTCATCTAACTGGTCCTGCATCACAACCCACATCACATAAGAGTTAAAATCCCCCATTAACATGGTTTTAGGGTCCATATTTGCAAATATGTGCATCTGAAAAAGAGTCGAGAAAAGCAGACTACTGACCTGCACGTCCGAAGTCCAGAGAGTAAGGTTATCCCTTAAGAGTTGCATAATGACTGTGATGTCCTTGTATGACTCTTGGCTTCCTCAAACGCCCTTGTTTTTAAAAAAAAAAAACGAGATATTTAATCACTAACTACACAATAGCATCCAATCATTTATGGATGACAAAAGGAAAATTTCACGAAACTAAGTCGAGATGCCCAAAACGTTAGCATTTACATAAACCATTGAAGTAATTACCACTCCAGAAATGTTACAGACATTAAGTTTCAGAACTTGACCTTGTTCCATTTATTTCCACATAATAGCAAACACGGGAGATAACAGAGAATAAAATACAAACAGTTCATATCCTAGCATGCATCTACTGCAAATTTGCAATCTTTGAAAATAATGTATTTGTTGCTAGCTTTTTCCCTCCCTAACTTCCACCACTGAATTTGACTACTTTGTTCACTGACCTGCAGTTAGGAGTAACAAGAATCAAGACATCCACCATTTCATTCCTCAACAGGTGTTGCTGAAACTCTTGTATTCGCTCATTAAGGATTTGGTTTGAAGCCGACGGAATCAGATTCAATTCCAACAAATTGAAGATACTAGGGCAAACGTCCGACAACTCAGCTTCGAATCTTCGATCTATACTCGTTAACGAGCAGGACATGCTCCCTGTTCTTCCGACCTTCTTCTTTCTGCTTGATGGGGAAACGATCCGCCACGCAGGGCGTAGAGAGCCAATCACGTTTCTGTAAGCGACGGAGAGAAGGTTCCTTTCCTCTGAGGTTAGTTCGGCGGCTGGGGTTGAGCCTAGGACGACTTTTGCATGAATTGAAGATACTAGCGCAAACGTCCGACAACTCAGCTTCGAATTTTCGATCTATACTCGTTAACGAGCAGGACATGCTCCTTGTTCTTCCGACCTTCTTCTTTCTGCTTGATGGAGGAAACGATCCGCCACGCAGGGCGTAGAGAGCCAATCACGTTTCTGTACGCGACGGAGAGAAGGTTCCTTTCCTCCGCGGTTAGTTCGGCGGCTGGGATTGAGCCGAGGACGAGCTTTTGCATGAACTGGACCATCTCCCCGTAGCGTTCCGCTTGTTCGGCTAGCTTTGCCAAGTAAACGTATTGGTCGCGGCTTAGGTTGTCATGGACCGTCGTCGCAATTGGCCGAAATTGGTGGGCTATTGACTTCCGAGAGAGAGAAGGAGAGGTTTGTTTTGGGGGGCGCTGAGGCTTGACTCACACGTGTTTCGGGGTTGAGGAAGGTGAAATGGTAATTTCACTCGACGGGATGAGTACGATTATTTTTCTTTGGTTAGGTTTTTTTTCTTTCTTTTAATTTTGTATTAAAATATTTTTGAGATGGATCTTGAGTTGTTTTGTGAATTTTTTTTATTTTATAATTATATTTAAAAATTTTATGTTTATATAAATTTTATTTTTATAATTTATAATGCATAAAACTTAATATATTTATTTATTTATATTATATTTTAATATTTTATTATACCATAATAAGAATTGTATCTCCGCTGTCTACTTTTCGGTGGAATGAAATGTGAACCCTCAAAGTTAGCTTGAACCCCCTCGTTTTAAAAGAGTTAACATATCAATTACCTCTTAAATTATATTGTTTATGCCTATATAATACCAACATTTTTTTATAATTAATTATTTAAATTTTATTTTTGTTACACATGTTAATCATGTTAACATTTAAAAAATTATTTAACTATTTATTTTAAAATAAACAATTTTTTAAAAAAAACTAAAAGAACATCGTCAAGGTGTCAACAATCAAGCCCATAGACAGGTCTACTTCTTCCTGGGAAGCAACTTACTCAACCAGATGGACTCAATCTAAATAGGAGCTTTTGTAATTAAGGTCAATCTCAACCAATCCAAGTTACTGTTAAAATACTAAAAAGTACTTAGTTAAATAAAATAAAAATAATTTTTAAATATTGTTTTGAATTTCAGGGCAAGAAAATAAAATTTCGAATCATAACCAGGCAAGGCTCGTAAACACCTTTACGTCTTTCCTTCAAGAATTATTTGTTAAAAAAAAAAAAAAAGCTATATAGAAAGCATAAAGTCATCAAATTAAAAGGCTTGAATTAGCTGTCACACGATGCCAATGAGTTTAGATTGCAATCACAAATGCTTCAAGATGAAATATTTACAAAAGATTAATTTTAGAAAGATAGATCAACGGATCCGTAGAACGAAAAAAGAATGGAATTCATGATACAACAAACTGCCAAACAAACAAGCTGCATTTTAACAGCTAGAAAGCATATATATATATATATACAACAGCTAATTCCTACAATATCAGGCTTTTTTTTTTCTCCAAGTACTGCAGGGAAATCAGAGAAGCTTCGATATTACCTGACAAGAAGTCCAGAAGGCTTTCGATGCGGCTCTCATAAGTAAAGGATTTTGGTATATCCTGTTTAGGACGAACAAATAAACTTATCGTGTCATCATCAGCCAAAAGAAACAAAGAGAAATCAAAACGAAACTATGGGAAGATGCAACTAATCATCCATGTTACTTGGCGACGGGTATGTTCAATTTTTTCTTTTTTCAAGATTTCCATTCATTTGGAAGGTTCTTAGAGGATTATATGTCCATGCTTAACTTTGGAAATGCGTCAGACACAGGTACTTCAAAAAAAAAGAAGAGTCGAAGCAACATAGCATATCATAGCCCACTGAGGAAACTTCTCGCAGCAAATGAGGAACGACGTGTGATTGTCAAGAATAAAATTACAACCTACCCAATTGCAGTTGCCCCCCAAGATGCCACATTATAAACGACTTTACTTCCATCCCATGCTTTTCGAAGCTTTCCTTTTTTCTTTTTTACAGAGAAGGTCTTGCTCAGTGCTGCAAGAAAATTCAAAAGAATGTCAGAATTCCTATGCCAAATTAATGGCGAGAAATATTGTATCCATTATACAAAATATATTTGAGATGGAAAGTACACGTTCACCAGGGACATGGTATCTTCAAATAGATTTTCATTCTATGTTATTCAGACCCGATTGTGAGTGTATGATACACTTATGTGTATGACACGAGTATATTCAATGTATGATACACTTATGTGTCTGACACGAGTATATTCAAATTTTTAAAGTTTTTCCATGTATTTGGAGGGTTTTAAAGGGTTATATCCCCATAACAATGTTTGAAAATGTGTCAAATACAGATATTTTAAGAAAAATGAAAAGTGAGAGTAACATAGTTTTCGTCAACATTTAGGGAGAAAATAATTGGATACTAAAACTCGTTAATGAAGACAAACAAACTCACCTTGCTGTAGTTGATTGGGAGTCAAATCCTGGGAGAAAGGTAAAAAAAAAAAAAACATTAGCATCCACCGCTGACTAATACACGATGAACATGCATAGAAAATTTTTATTTGGCCCGCCAAAAGACCAAAGAGAAAGTTCGACATAAAATAATCAGAATTTCGGGCTTAGGTGCCTACGTGTGAATGACTAGAATCAGAAAAATTGAAGTCCAAAAAGAATAATTATACCTACAAAAGAGCAAGAATTCCTCATACCTTAGTCTGCTTAAGGGACAGCAAATATGCAGCCATGAAGCATGCAATGCCTTCTACTATATCCTCCTGTCTGACAAGAACATAATCTTCTTGATCCGAATCAGGATCTTCATCTTCCCAAAGATCATTTGCATTGACCATGTCCCAAGAACAACCTTCTTCTGGTTCCAAAGGAAAACTTCATTAGCATTCGTGCAACAAAGATCAATTTTAAAATGATAAATACGAACAGTCTAAGCCACGAACTTCAATATACAGAATAAATATGCCTGTTCAAGACTTGATAATGATATATGCTAACAGTCTAAACCGGAACGTCTTTGGAGACATACCAGCAATGTTTTCTGGAACTGGCACCTGACCACACTCTAGCTTTTCAAGGAAGTCTGAGCATTGAACTCTAGATTTGAGAAGATCACGCAACTACAAATTTTAAAATCAGAGGGGCACACACATTAGATATCCAAGTTACATCAAAAATTAGTTTGGAGAGCAAATGCCTATCTCATCGAGTATTGTAAATTCAGTGGCTAATTTTATATGCATAATCTATGTCATAAAGCCATTTACGTTATTTTCTTTTGATATAAAGACAAAGGGCTAGAGAATATCAAATCAAGCATAAGGGATCACCATATTTAAGTGGCATCTCAATGTTTATTGCCGATAAATGATGCAGATTGACTAGAGAACTATGAAAGTGAAATGTGAGCTTTAATTTCAATCCATGAGATCTAAAAAATAGGCAACTGCTAAGGGAAATACGATGAATAACAACAGACAAACATATACACCATTATCCCAAGTGGAATACAACCATCGGGGGCCAGGAGGGTAATCAATTTCTTTACTTTTCACAATGGTCACTCCATCAATAAATCAACTTCTAGATTAAGAGAAAGAGGTTCAGTTTTGCACCAACTTCGGGCTCAGTTTTACACATTATTTATCCAATTTGAAATCATTTCTGATTAATTCCTAATATGATATCTTAGAACCAAAAACTCCAATACCCCATAGGATGAATGTTATGAGGGAAAAGTTTACAATCTCTTCTCTGTTTCATTCTCACTTATCTCTTTTTTGAAAATAAAGATATATTTATAAAGAGAAAGAAAGAAACACATAAGAGAGGAGCATCGCAATTGAGATGACATCAATGAGACAGGCTAAGAGGCAAATGGACTCGAAAGCAATGAAAGGCATCATTTAATGAATTGCACAAGGTGATGGGTGCCTTAGTCTATTCAATTTATTTAACGGTCAGCTCCACCCCTTGACCCTACTTCCTCTTGGTTTTTTCTTTTCCTTTTCAATTCAAAATCAAGAGAATGCAATCCCGGATTATATTAGCTTTCAATCGAGAATATGGTTTCTCCATCTTACAACAACATACACACTTCTCAACCTAGCCTGAAACAATCAAGAATGAAACAATCATCCTAGCAAACCTGCAAACTCCTGTCAACAACTAAAACAAACCAAAGACGAAGCTTACACGGCAACTTTTGTCTTGCAAAAACAACGCCCAGTAAGCATGCAATAGCCAAAAACTACTTGCCATCAATATGCAACTGATCCATCCAACACAAACGAGACCATTATCTAAAATGAGAACTAACAATAGCTATAAAACATATTCATTTGTCTCATTCAAGCTGAGTTCAACTTAGATCCGAATCACTCATAACTCAAAGAAGAAACACATAATCATCAAACGAACTGCTTAAACTTAGCCGAACCTCTATTAAAAAATTTAAAATTCTCCTCTGAACATCGAATTCTCCATAAAGAAACTTACTATAAGTTTAGACAAACTAAATCTTCTCAAAGGCCCGAACAAATTCACCAAAATCATAACCAATAGCTTTTACCAGCTAAAAAAGATGATTATATAGGAGTCTCGCTTACATTTCCTTTCCTTCTCTTTCCCTCGTTTCTCTTAGCATCCAAACAGAAATCTAAATCCAGAATCACAGCCTAAGAATACTAACAACAAATAAATAAACAAAAAGAATTAAACAAACCTCGTCGGCTTCTTGATCTCTTTGAAGACCGACGCCGCTGATTTTCCTTTGAGGATCCGCTTCACCTTTATCGGCTTCATCTTCATCATCATTTTCCGTTCCATCTTCGCAATTACTAAGCAATTCGAGAGCTCTTTGGCACTCTTCCACCAGAGCTTGCAAAGTCTTCCTCTTGACACGAACCTGATCTTTCTCTTCCACAACTTTTCCCGTCTTCTCCCCCACTTCCATCGCCAATGATTCGTTGCCCGAACCCGATACAGCTAAAACAATCTAAAAAAGAAAATTCTACCTAGGCCCCCTCGAATTCAAAACCTAGAAAAAAATCAAATCAGATTAAATTTTAAAAAAAATTTTGAAATCGTCTTCCCATAAGGAAATCGTAAATCGAAATTCCAATGAAGGTAATTGAATTTTATTTTAATTTTAGAATTATCAATGAAGAACAACATGTATTTTTTTTTTCTAATTTTTTGCGAACAAAAAAAATATTATTTTCGGTGATGGAAATAAAAATGAAAGAAAACGGGACGGAGAAGGGGCTTGCAGCCGCCGTGTCAGCTTCGAGGCAGCTATTTGCCGGCTCTTTAGGTCCTCTCTTGTTTGAATTATATTAATTAAGTAATTATAAAAAATTTTAATTTAAATAAATATTTGTATAGTGATTTTGTCAAGTAATTTTTCGAAGAAACGACTTATCGCCATTATTTCAGCTTGAGAGCAGTTATTTGCTAGGTTGGTTTTTGCTTCGATTAATTACACAAATAACCTTTATATTATATCATATTTTTAATTAAATATTTTAAAAAAAATTTGTTCTAAATATATGTATTTATTTATATTTATATTATGATTTTATCAAACATATAGATAATATACATTAAAATTATTAAATAATTATTAATATAATATTTAATATTTAATAAAATTATGACATGTGATAATAATATTACATCATTATTTAAAAAATTAATTGTCACACAATCGAAATAGATATTAAATACTATATTAGCATTTATTTAATAATATTTATGTAAAATATTTTATATTTAATAAAATCGTAATATAAATACTTATTTAAAATAAAATTTTTTTAAGATACTCAATTACGAAAGGAATATAATATAAGGCTATTGATACTAATTAACCCTTTTTGTTTAGGTTTATTTTGGGTTGCGTGACCGAGGCTTATTTTTGTGAATAAATTATTAAATTTAATAATTTTAAATATTTTATAATGTTAAAATATAATAAAAAATATGATATGAAATAAAAAAGAATAAAATTATATAAAATTATTAAAATACATAAAATAAAAATAAATTATTAATATTTTAAATATTTTATAAATATCTAATATTTTAAATATAATTATAAATTTAAAACACAAAAATAAAATATACAAACAATGCCTATACTAGATTTTTCAGATCTACGTGGAATGAGATGTTAGTCAATTTAATTAATTATTAAATTGAATAAGTTTCTGTTAAACTCTCAACTACTCTTCACAGTTATCAAAAACAAGTTTTCCTTTGGCACTAGCGTTGACGGTATAATATTCATCAATTCAAAATATTAGTATTTATGATTATATTATTTAAATAATTTTTTTTAAAAAAATTTTAAATATTAAAATTTGATGAAAATAAAAAAATTATAAATAAAATTAAAAATATAATAAGAAAAAATTCAATATTGGATTTCATTAAATTTATAAATATATATATTTTTTAATAACATAAAAATTAAAAATTAAAATTAAAATAAATGTTTTAATTAAAATTGAAAATAATAATTTTGTTAAAAATGGGAACATAATAAATACTAAAATTTTAATAAAAAAACAAATTCAAAAGTTTTAAAAATTTTTATTTTTATTTTTTAAAATAAATAAATTTTATTTTAAAATTTTAAAAATCTCTTTAAGAATAATTTTTAAAAAAATTTCTTACCTACAAAACTCCTAAACGGCCTGGAAGCCACCGTAAAACTTTGTTTAGTGGTGAAATGCTTGTATTGGGCTATAAATGAGGCTAATTTATTAGGCTATAAACTTTGTTCAGCTGACAATCTTGTTTATCACTTTTTGCTCTCTTTTGGGCCTATGGACCTTCTGTTAAAAAATAAACAGAAGAGGACCTTTTAAACTCCTCTCTGATGCGGATTCATACCCGGTAAGTTTAATTTAAGTTTTGTCAAAAAATTTTATATTTAAAATAGAATTAATTAATTTATTTTATAAAATAATATTATATTTAAATTTAATTATTTAAATATTAATATAAAAATAAAATTTTTAATATTCTTTAAATAATAAATTAAAATTTTAAATTAAATCAAAATAAAAAAATTTTAAAATTAATTCAATTCAACTTATAAATACCTTTAATTTTGATGTAATTGCGGTGAACGGTGACGATGGTAAATATTGCAGTGAGATGCGTGGATTTATAAACTTATAACCCTGCCCAGCGTTGGACCGTATTATATTAAATTGAACTAATAGTTAGAAAACCAGACGTCAAATTGAGTCGCTTTGGCCGAGTGGTTAAGGCGTGTGCCTGCTAAGTACATGGGGTTTCCCCGCGAGAGTTCGAATCTCTCAGGCGACGTAAACTTTGTTTTTATTTTCTTTAGTACTGTCTTGTTTTCGACTTTTCAAATCATAGCGTAGCAGACTGGCTATAAATAAATATGATCCGAACATAAAATAATTTTAATAAATTTATATTTTATTTATATATTTTATTATATTATAATTATATATAAAATATTTTATATTAATATAAATTTTAATTTATTAATAATTTATATTAAATAAATTTTAAAAATTTATTTTTGTTGTATCATGTTTTATTTTTTTCTAAAAGACCAATATTCATCAAGCGCTAAATCCCATCCTGTTCAAGAAGTTTCCAAGTCTTAACTTTTAATTTGGACTAAAATCGACTTTGTATGGTTTAAATATGATTATAATATAATCTGAATAAAATAATTAAAATATAATATTATAAAAATATATATTTCATAATTTATATAATACGAATTATTAGTATATTAAATTTTATATAAAAATAAAATATCTTTAACACAATTATGATATCGTAAAATATATAAACATGATACAAATGCACGAATTGTCAAGTCAATGAATCGTTAGTATCTCAAAATTTACATAAATATAAAATATTTTAAATATAATTATAATAAAATAAAATACATAAGCATAATACGAATGCACTAATTGTCAAGGACACGTATGGTTGTAGTGCAATACATGTTACTAGATTTTGGCACATTCAATACGTAGATAAATGAAGAAAAAAATTATTGTCAGTAGTGCATAGTTTCTCATGTGTGAATACTCTTTAAAAAAATTAATTAAAAATTTGTAATTTTATATTAAAGGATTTTTTATTTTATAAATTTTTATAATATAATTTAAATTTTTATATTATTTCACTAATTGAATTGATCTCATTTGATTCAATAAAATAGTTTTACTACTTTTCATTAATATTATAGATTATAGATTATTATTATTATTATTATTATAATATGAGTGAATGAGAAAAAAATATTTTAACCATATTTTCATCTTTTAATAATAATAATAATAATAATAATAATAATCTATGTTTACTATAAAATTACTAATCAAGTTAGTATCATAATTTAAATAATATCAATTCAATTACAAAAATCAAATTATATAACAAAAATAAATCTATTAATAAGGCTATAATGATATCTTTCTTTTTCTTCAAAATAGATGAAAAATTCAGATTTTAATATCCATTCATCCCCTCTTATTTTTTTTTTAATTTCAAAAACATATAGTCAAGTTATTTATTTTTATTTATTTTAAAAAACAATTAAATTTTTTTATTATTTAAATAATAACCATTATTATGATTTAATTCACAAAAATAGCTGTGCCTTAAACTTTTTTCTCGTAACACCATCCATATTTTTATCAATTTTCATTAACAAAGAAAATTAAAAACCTCAATTTTTTTTTCAAATATTTTCCCCACATATTCCACTTTCCTACCTCAAATCAATCAAACCCATTATCAGGGAAAAAAAAGCTTTCCTCTTTCTCCCTCTTCCTTTTGCCACCAATGTTTTCTTGATGGTGAAGTTCTTGGTGTTAAAAGTGTGCAGTTAAAAGCTTAAAATCTTAAAAATCCTGGATTTTTTTTTGGCATGCAATCCATCGAGGAACTGGGGAAAGAGGTCCAGATATGGAGTTTCAAAGTGTAAGCCAGTTGCTGTTACTTTGTTTAAGGTTGCAAATTAGCCGTTTGGCTCTGCTGTTACTTTTGGTCTTCATCATTGTTTCACTTCCTTGGTGGTCGGGAATAAGATCTGCAAACCCTACTGATGCAATTAACCCTAAAGTCATGTCTTCGGATGATCCCATTAATTTGGAGCTTTTGCCATTGCTGTTTCATGATTTGAACCGGGAAGGCATTTCTTAAACTGGGTGACAAAGGACTAATTTTGAGCGATAACGATGAAGAAGCCATTAATAGTTCGTTCTTCCTGAGGAAAACTGACATGGAATTCAGTTCTGTCACGGATTTGGAACGACGAAGCTCTGTCCCTGACGAGTCCACGGACTTTACCTTCACTCAAAACTTCCGAGCAGCGTCAGAATTCATCGATCGGACTCTTAAACTTGGCGGCTTCATGGCGATTCAGCTGATTGGAAGGCCATCGTGTTCTTTCGAGAAGCCAACCAATTACAGAATCGTCTACTTCAGGAAGTTCCAGGCGAACATTTTGGTAATGAAAAAGATCAAACATGCTAAAACAAGCTCAAGCACCCAACGGCGGCGGCTGCGGCGGCTTTTTGGTTACACATCTGAAGCAAAGAAAGCAGCACTGAAGAACCTGGAAGATGTGTTTCTCGAACCACAGAGAGCATCGTCAGGGAGATCGAAAACTTACCTGAAACGAACCAAATACCTATCAGACTTGCTCGGCGACACACTTGAAAGCTACCCTTGTTGGATCTTCATCGACGTAGGTTGCCAGAGAAAGAAGGAGGCAGCGGCACCAATTGGTTCGTCCAGAATTACCCGACGAGGAACCTGAGATTCGAGATATACAAGATCGAGACTCTGACCAAGGAGTCGTCATCTTCAATCAAAGAGGCGGCAACACAGCCTAGTGCTGTGGAGATTGGGATGTCGGACTGGCTGAGGAAGAACGTGAGGGACGCCTAGTACGTGGTGATGAAGGCGGAGGCCGAAGTGGTTGAAGAAATGATTAAAAGCAAGGCTATCAGGTTGGCCGATGAACTGTTCTTGGAATGCAAGCCCCAAGGACTTGGCGGAAGGAAGAATACGAGTAAAAGGGCTTACTGGGAATGCTTCGCTTTGTATGGAAAAGGATGAAGGCAGTGCAGTCCATCAATGTTGGGGTTGAATTTACACTAATTTTGCTGGGAACTTGATGGGATATTTTGTTTCTTGGTTTCGCAAAAAAAAAAAAAAAAGTCATACATATAATACTTTTTCATTTGATATTATGGCCTTTGACCATACCAAGCCAACACCTCCTTTGTTAAACAAAACATGCTCGGTATTCTGGATATGGGCCTTTCACATGCTTTCAGGAACTCATATCGGATTGCCTCATTAAGGGGTTGAATGAATCGGGTTAGACCCATGCCCAAGAGAATTGGGTGTCAATGATACTTGCTGGTAGGAAAGCCCAATTTCAGTTGGAGCAAAGGGCAGGATACTTGAGCTTGGCAAAATACAGCTGGGTGCAGGTTATATTATCATACTTTTTATTTTTTTTAAATATTTATATTTCACTTTTACATCTCTCGTATATGTATATATATATATATTTATGCATGAATATAAAATATAAATATTTAAATATATATAAATATTTTTAAAAATGTAAATATACTCATGTCTATAATATATCCGTTTTAACAATCATCCGAAATCCGGATAACAATGAAGGCAGTTGAGACTAAGAGAACAAACATGGCCGGAATCTCAGATGACGTTTTTACAAAATTAACTTCGATGAAGTGCTGGATAAAGCATAGTTCTAAATCGCAATAGCGATTACGTCGCAGACATGGTTGCGGTGTTATGGGTTTTTTTTATAATATATATATAGCACTAGGAGTAATTAGAGCATTGGAGTTTGCTCGCGATCCGGGCTTAACAAGGATAGTTTAAGAAAGGGGTGGCCCTGGGAATCATCAAGCAAAACAAGTTCAGAAGAAATTGATGCAATATTTTAACTAGTAAGGGCACGTCCCCTTTTTTTTTTCTTAATAAAAAATAAATAAAACTTAAGCATCCAAAATTTAGCTGCTGTCAGGTGTCAATGACCCCATTGCAAAGATGTGTTCATCATTTCATAGGGGAGGAAAAGGGGCTTTCATTGTACCATGCAAGAGCTAAAGGCACTGTCACCAAAGCAGCCACTGCAGCCTTGTGAAATCAATTTTTAAAGGTATATAAAATTGAATCGAATTAGTCGATCAAATTAAATTTTAATATTTTAATATTTAAAAAAATAAAAAATTAATAAAATTGATTGAATTTATAAAAAATTATAAAAAATTAAAAAATTGAATATAAGTTTATTTTTAATGTTTTTAAAGTTTATTTTATACGATGAGATTTAAATTTTAATTCGTTAAATATACATATTAAAAACTGTAGCTAAATCTATAATTTTATTAAATATTTATTATATTTAATATTTATTAAAAATATTTATTTAATATTTAAATTTTT
>JBBYHO010000015.1:23720474-23737976 GCA_038382025.1 Adansonia gregorii | reverse complement strand
AATAGGTCTAATTTGGTATGTTTGTATATGAAAAATTGCTTGATAATAGAATTATTAAATTTTACAAACTAAATTTATAAAGTGATATATAACTTTTATAAAATAAAAAATAAAAAATCAAATTAACAAATAAGGCATTCAGAATGTTAAAAATTTTTAGTATTACTGTAAATGAAATATTTAAATAAATTTTATTGCTAAAATTTTGACATACTTAATAAAAATATTCAAGTGTTAAAGAAAAATACTGTTATATCATCGATGGATGATTAATTGGAGTAATAAGCACTTTCTTTCTTTTAAGTAAGATATTAAGTTCAAATCTTGTACGTAGAATTCTATCTTATTACGAGACTTGAGTTAGCTCAAGCTAAATTAATTATAAAATATTGAGTTCGAGTTTTATGTGTAGGGTTCTACCTTGTCAGGAGACCCTAGTTAACTCGAATCAAATTACATAAAGACTAGTGAGCTTTCAAATACAGGTGGTTTCACCTAAAAAAATGACTGTCAAATCGGACCGTTCAGTTTAAGCTAAATGTGGACCCACATATCTTAAATTCATTCACAACCGTTAATCTCGGATTCCATGTATTGGCGGTCCAGGGTATCTTAAACTATAACCCTGCACTCCCCATTCTCACTTCTTCTCAATCGAGAACTAAACGGTAAGTCTACTTTTATGTTTTTTTTTTTTTTAAATAAATTTCTTTAGTTTTTGTCTTAAAAGTTATCGTTTTGTTCTATTTTTCAATCAAGAAATTGTAGGAAATTCTAGTGTAAATTTTTTGAAAATGGTGGATCCATGGTGGTCTTTGTTGGGGGCAGCAATACCAGCTGTAATAATAGCGGGACAAGCCATTAGGATGAAGAAAAAGAGAAGCGAAGAACAAAAGCTAAAGATTCAAAGAGGCCGCCGCCGCCACGACAAGACTTCCGACAATGATTCTGCCAACACTTTCGTTGCGAGAGGGTTTGCACTTCGAAACGGATGTTGAAGAAAGTCGGGTCGGTATCGAAAGACCCAACAACAACCGACAGTTGCATCACCGTCTGCGGTGTCTCCCAGGTTGATGCCTGCGCCGATGCTTGTGCTAGAACGGTTTGTGTGAATCAACATCAGGTGCCTAATTGGAACGATATCTGTTTGAGGAAATGGCAAAGTGAGTGCCTTAGGCTTTCTAATTCTTCAGTTTTGCCCTAAGGCTTTAGTTTACACTTCGAAATGTTGAATCCCCCCCCCCCTTTTTAGGTTAATTATGATTTACCCTATTTTTTCCTGAATTTCGAAGGCTTCAATCATTTTGGGTATAAATCTTTCATTCCTTTATTTGATGAAGATTGGATAAAGATGTCTTATGTTGTTGTATGAACCAAGGGGTTGATTTGAGCTTCTTTTTTCACTTCTTTTTCCTTTTTCTTCATATTTTTTTAGCTGCGGTGTTCATAGACAGGTTCAAATTTATTTAAAAATTCATATAATTATTTAAAATAATATTTATAATTAAATTTAAATAAAAATATTTTATTTTTTATTTTTTATTTTAAATTATCTTATCGAAACTCATTTTAAAATGAATTTAAATAAGATTTATTCAGTAGGATTTTGAAGTCCGAGTGTTTGAATCAAAATATAAATATAATCTATATATTGAATGTGTTATATTAATTATTTATACATGTAACGTCGTTGTTATTTCACTGTTTTCGTGTTTATTCCATTCTAACTTTGGTCGTTCAACAGCTCTTTAAAACATAAAATCTGAAAATAAACTAAACTTGTTATCACAATAAGATTGCCATCCTTTTGCAAAGCTAATACGGTGGAAATCTGCACAGATCAGATCTAAAGAAGTGATACTGAAAGTGGGCAGCAATAAGAAGAGTTAGATATGGTGCTTAATAAGTATAAATCTCTCGAGTTTTGCCATTATGTGCCGAAGGCAATGTTAAAAAATCCGAACCGAAAGATAAAACGATTTGACTTTTAATTTTCGGTTCAATCACTTGAACCAATTAATTATATATATTTTTAATATTTAAATATTAATTTAAAATAAAAGTAAATATTAAATATAGTTAATAATTAATAAAAAAATCATTTGGCTTAAAAGTTTAGGTATTTTTATGTAAATATTATAAATTTTTTTTATTTCATGATTTACAATGTTTTTTAAATTAATTCTCAAAATGTGTTTTTTTTTTTTATATGTTCTGAGAACTCGTTATGAGAAGATGAGAGTTCTTGAGTTGTTGGGAACTCGTCATACAGTATGTTGAGTTCCCAACGAGAGAATCACTAAATACATTAGGAACTCAAATAATTATTAAATAAAAATGAAAGTGAAAAAATAATTTTAAAGAAAGAAATTATATTTATTGAAATTATTAATAAAAAAATTAAAATTATTTATCTACCTCTCTTTAGTCTGCTGACCGACTCTCTTATATATATATATATTTTACATAAATTAAGTATAAATATATAAATTATCTACTATGTCAGAAAGAATCCAATTTTTATGCATCTATACTAAATTTAATATTTTCACATAACATACCAAAAACTCACAATAACTCTAAACTATCAGCATATATTATTACGATCGTATGAAAAATTAAAATTTTATAATATTTATTTAAGTATAAATTTAAAATTGTATCATTTATCTTATTATTATAAACAAAATATGCGTTGGAAACTCGCCTTCTAACATGACAGATAATATTTGACTAATAACTACTAAATTTCTTGGAATCCAAGAGATGCGATAGACGCATGGGAAATCAGATTCCTTCTAATATGATAGATAATTTATATATTTATACATAATTTACGTAAAACATATATATATGAGAGAGAGTCGACTAACAGACAAAAAATGGATAGTTATCTAATTCTAATCTGCTTATTAATAATTTCAATAAGTATCATTTTTTTCTTTGAAGTTATTTTTTCTGTTTTCACTTTTGTTTAATAATTATTTGTTAATTTTACTTTTTTGAAAATTTTTTCCTAGGCTGGAAACTGGCCATAAGAGATGGCGAGTTCCTAGCCATTCAAAACTCGCTATCAGACAATGCTAGTTTCGTCTCTCGTTGAGAACTCACCATATACAAATAAACTCGTCTCCTCTCATGACGAGTTAAAAAAATAATTTAAAAATCAATGTAAATTAAAAAATAAAAAAGTTGTAATATTTGTATAAAAACCCCTAAAAGTTCAACTCTCATTAATTTCAATTAAAAAATTTAAATATATATATATATAATCAGTTTTTTTGGCTTAGTTTAAATTTTTACTGGTTGAAGTGATTTTTGATTGGTTCAATTATTTCCCTATTCTTATATAGTCATTGGCCTAACCGGCTGGTCGGGATTTAAGACATCAGCCAGAACTTACAATCTATATGACAAATTCAAAATACAATCAAGTTAAAACAGAAACTGCATCACTTGGTATTCCATTAAATTACCCCAACAATGTTGAATCAAACATTTTTCTACGAGCAGTGGAATGATTACACAATGAATAATGCCAGCTTCAAAAACACAGCTGGGCATTACAAGTTTATAAAAAGCAAGTGGATGCAATATCTGTATCCCACCAATTCGAGCAGACCCGAATTCGATTTTCTTTTAATTAAATTTGAGTAGTTTGTGACTATAGATGTCTTGTTTACACCCTTAGGTGCCACCATGATCTACTGGCATCTGACCTGGCCATCTTTCTGGTCCTTGCCAACCAGATGAGAACCACTTCCACTCTGGTGGGCACTCAATTCCTTCGACTCTGCGGACAAAGTGGATGGAGTTATTTCTTCCTCAATTGGAAGGGTCAGTTTTGAGCCCTCCAAAGCAACACCAAGGACGATGTTCTCTTCCAAGGAAGGCCTGCCTACTAATGGCTTCGAGACGGACATGTTGACATCCTGCTTCGCTGGTGAAATCCCCCATGGAATTTCACATTCTTTGTTTGCAGATTGTGAGTTAGCACCTGGAGACTTCTCGGTGATCACCACCCTTTCTGAGTTCGTCATCTTCCAAGTTTCACCCCTGCTCTCACTGAATTGCTTTTCGGAATTGAGTTCAACTGAACCATTAGGCACCAGATTCCCACTTTGGGGCTCGGACAATGGCAATTTCGAACTTGAGCTGGAGTTAGCGACCGATGATGCCATAACCTTAACTCCCACAGAGTCAATAGTAGATGTTGATCCAGACTTAGCAGTTGCCATTGAGTCAGATGTCGAGGTTGCCTCCTCCGTGGAATCTTTTTCTTCATTTGCACGTATTGAAGCTTTGACTTTGTCGTCACCATTGATTCTATAAGAGGGTTCGATGAGGAGAAGTGGACGGTTATTAGCTGCTTCAGAACCCCTGAAAATGCTATCGGCAAATGGTACATCTGTTTCGGCCTCACTGTATATTTTCTGAACTGTGCGGATAGGGGTGGCAAGCCGGGCCTGATGATGGCTGATAACTCTGAGAAGATCCAAGAGTATGGCTTCCTGTTGCACTGCTATCATTAGGCACAAATACAACATAATGTATGTGCTGTCTATGCATGTAAATGTATGTGGTGCCTATGCATGTACATCTATGTTACTTGGACTTAGGTGTAAGTGTTAGATATGCGCATATGCCCAACATGGGTCTGTTCAATTTTTTTTTCAAGTTTTTTCATGTATTTGGAGGATTATATCCCCAAACCATGTCCAAATATGTTTCGGATGTGGGCGTTGGACACGAATATTTCATGAAAAAATAAAGATTTTAGCAATAATTTTGTACACACATATATACAGGCGTAAATTCACCAGTATATTATGCTAATTACGGTCAGCAGGATCCAAATAAAACTTCCAAGGTTCCACCATTGTTATCCAAGCAAAGATAGTCAAAGCTTCTTTTAGTGATACTTTTAAACATTATTATGCTAAAGTAGCAGGGACCAATCCGACTTTTCCTGTTTCTTGAAATTCCATCCCTGATACCTGTGTTTGATGTATATCTAGACATAGGTATGAGGATATGACCCTCCAAATACACGGAAAAACTAAGAAAAAATTAAACATACCCGTGTCAGACACTCACACCCGAGTCTAAGTAATTTAGAAACAATATACCATAATACACCATTAACCAACCAGATAAATATACTAAAAACCACAATTGAGAGATTGAAAACATTTTTTTTTCATCTAGAGATTCTAAATCACCATTTCATATTATAATATCATATCTTTAATTCTTTACTGAAGTTCGGAGTAAGAATGAACTTACCTTAACACAGAGGTATTCTTCAAAATGTGATGTTTTCACGAAACAAGATACCAAAATCTGAAACAATATGAACAAATAAAAAGGAAGTTAAAAACTTCAAGCTGAAGGAACTGTCATTACTCACAAAGGAAAGAGTTAACAGCCACAAAAATCTGGGCTGAAATTTTGCATTTTGTTAGTACATCATTTACATAGATGCAAGAAAAAAAATTGAACTAATGTGCTGTGTCGCTATGACTCTTCATTTTTTTTTAAGTACCCATGTCCAACACATATTTAGACATAAGTATGGCATATGATCCTCCAAGGACCCTTGATAGACATGAAAATCCTGGAAAAAATTGAACATACCCATTTCGGACACATACCGGTGTTTGACACTCACAGCCAAGTTTGAATAACATAGCCAATGTGCTAAGTTGGACACCAAAATGAAGTCTAGAAAGTCCCATTGTGAACAAACTAAATCAGCTCAAAGAAAATTTAAGGGCCAACACTAATTATCAGAAAATATGTAGGAACAAATGGGGTCATATCGTTTTCAATGAATGCAATCAAGTGAAAGAAAAACAAAAATACTTGACATTACACTAAATTAATTTTTTAAGATGGAAAAAGATGGCAACAAAAAAATTCTTACCATAAGAGCCTGGTTTTCTGGATTGATACTTTCCAAAAATACTCTTCTATGCAATCTTTGCTGCTCTACTTGAGGATTTTTGGCTAAAACCTTCCGCATATCAGCTACAACATTCTGCACCAAGAAAAAGGTACATAGGTTCTGACATGAGCTCCAGAAAGAAAACAAGCTGGTCTTTAACTGACAAGCTTACAAAAAGACAAACCGGAACTTCTTACATTGATTTTGTTAACATCCAAGTGACTAATAGCAAAGTAATTCTTGATGCGCCAATGAGTCTTCTGGCTATGATTCCTCACAACATTCACAGTGAACTTGTGGTTTGGAATGTGAACTGCCTCGCGGTCATCACCTCTTATAATTGTCGGTGACCACCATCCAACATGCTGAAAGTAAACACAAGCAACTAAGTTGTTCAATCTCATATCGCCTAAAGGAGGCAAATAGAGCAAAGTAAGCACAAACCTCAACTGTCCCTGAAACTTCATAGCCTTCTATATTAGTTTGAATCCATTCATTGACAACAAATGGCCTTGTTGCATGTATCATTAAACTTGAAAGAAAATTTATAAAAATCTGAATGTATGAAAATATGAATAAGTCAAGAAAGGATATGAAAAAGCTTCGCTGTAAAGAATGTAAAGAACTTGATAAGAGTGCCATGGATGATATGAAATGCGCTATGGATAAGAGCACAACAAACTGATTGCATACTTAATACCGGAGATGAGAAATGAATGCTAGCAAAGAAAAAAAAAAGAACAAGTCAAGAAAAGGTCAAAGAAACTTCACTATCAAAGCACACGATGAAGATACATATACGAATGATGCACTCGGATATTCTATTCTATGTAGGAATATCTAAACAAATTATTTTAAAAAAGACAACCATGAAAGAGGGAGAATCATGACTCTGGGGATATAAAACATTTTTGGGATAACTGGGTGAAGACAGTTTCAAATTTTCAGGCTAATGTTCATCTACCTTTTGCATCTACTTACACTGTCACCTATAAGAGTTAGAAAAGTGATATAAGGTTTTTCAAGAAATAAGAAGCAAACTCATTTGTTTTATTCATTACAGGGACAGAAGGCAACCAAATTACCTCACGACCAGCAAGAGTGATCAATACTGTGCCAAGTCCTCCTGCAGTTACCCACTTCTGGGTAGAAAAACCCAGCAACTCCATGAACAATGACACAGCAGCAACCCATACTGCAGTATAAACAGCTTTTCCAGCAAAATCAAAGCCCATCTGTCAATAGAATAAAAAACTGTTTTCAGGGTTGTCCATTGCAATTGGTAAATGCCCTCAAGATAGCTGTATTATTATTCCACAAATCACATACCAGATGTTTAGACATTAGAATCCAGAAAAAAAAAATGCTAAACCGTTTCTTAAAAATGGTAGAAGTGTATAAATGGTGAAATGTCTTTACATTCAAAGAGCAAATAGTACCATACTTCTACAGCCCTCAAATCAGTGGTATTATTCACAATATGGTGAAGACTGGAGAAATATTCCTCATATTGTCCTAAATTACTAGAATTAAGATACACCATTACCACCTCAATGCCAATTTGATAATTGATGCTGCTGCTGCTTCTAAGAGATTTGTGTAAGTCAAAAGATGTAAAAGTAATAGAACATACATTTCTTGTATCATTAGAGTCATTCATCTCCATAAAGAATTTTTGCATCTGTTGAATCAAGCTGCAAGAAAAACGCATGGTTGCGCATTAACGTTATAGTTCAGGCTCCTAAAACTAGGCTTAACACGCAGACTACATTTGCGATCAACAAGCTATCTAGATAACATGCACAAGAAAGATGAAATGTTAAAATTTAGATGTCAATCCCTGCAAACATAGAAATATGATACTACACACAACAGCCTCCACTTTGTCCTCTAAATAACCCCTTCCAACCAAAAAAGAAAATAAAGATAAAGGATCAAATGTAAACAATAAAGAAATATTAAAAGAAATGCAACTGTAATTAGTTATTTGTTAAAAACTTAAAGAGTCAAAACAGCCCACTGAACTCACCTAGACAAACAATAAGAAAAAGCTAGCACTGTTGATAATGATCGCACAAAATTTATAAATCGTTGCTTAACAGCCTCGCTTGCTTCTGAGGGTAAAACTAATGGATCTAATGCTCTGAAAGAAACTATGAAATTGTCAGACCAACATAATGGATGCAAAAATATGAAGATTTCAACTCTAATCCTTTTTGGGGGCACCTGCAAATGAGTGTTGCTCCAGTCCACAGCAGTATAGGTCGGAGATAATAGCTCATAATATGATATGTTCTACTTTTCTTCCAACTGCTATTGCTCCTCTACAGAAAATTGCAAGGTATTGAAGTGTTAAGGAATTCTACCGGCATAGAAGACAAAAGCATGTAGAATAGTTTGAAGGGCTTACCTGGAAAAAGTTAACCCTGCCCAGCTGCAAAAGTGGCCCAAGACCCCAAGCAGCAAAAGCAATAATCCCAACTGCTGGGATCAACCGAGGTAAAGTAGGGCTTACATGTAAAGTACCAAATGTCCTGATATATCCAAATAAAAGAAAACGACAAGAGATAATATGTTAAGGAACAAAAAAAGAAAAAAAAAAGAAAAGATGTGTGAAGCAACACAAGAAAATATCACTGAACTAGCCTCACGCAATAGAACCTCACCCCAACAACCCACCTCCCCAACCCCACTCAGAAAAAAAATAAAGGATATAGAACTACAGTAAAGTAGTTGTCTCCAACATGGGAGAAAATAAATATCAAAATGAGTATTAGAGGATGCTAGCAAGTCTTCTCAAATAAATAACAAAATTTGGCAAATGCTTCGCAGAAATTTAGAGAGGAAAGTTATCCCACCGTCACTTGGCACTTCCCTAAATAAAATAAGAAAACCATTGTCCAAGTTACATGACCATTCTGCATTTTTTCACTTTTAGATTACGAAACTAAAGTTGAAAAGGCTTTATATTTTGAATTAGCAAAGCCTCAAATATCCTTTCTAAAAAATGATACACTTGAAACGTATGAAAAAGCCCCATTTTGTAGATCAGCCCAAGTATCTTATAATATAAAAAAAATAATGAATCTAGCTATGATATTTTGAAGTCCAAGACCAATGAGGTGCTCATGATTGCCTTTATCTGTCAAGAATTGCTTAAGAGAAGGATGGTATGGAAGGCTGCACATCTGAAATCTACAGCATAAAAGGCTTATATTTCAATGGACAGATATATCTTAGCTAGAGTTTTATTACAAGGTGATTCATAAATCTACTTCAGGATTGAAAATACAAGTATCTGCTTTTGGCATTTAAATAGCATGAAGAAAAGAAGCAACAAGGAATACAGAAGGTAAGAAATGAAAATAGATCACCTTGTCAAAACTATACTAGCAGATTTTAGAATAGGAATCTCATTTCCCCCTGTAGGAATTAGAACAGATCTACAGAGAACAACATTAGACCTAGAATAAACAGGTCTTACTGGCATGCAAGCACTGCTCAAAAGATGAAGACTCCAAACATCCTGTCGCTGGATAAGAAACAGAAAATTTTTTCATGTCATCAGACTCTATTGAGAGATTAGAATTTCTAAATATAGTCATCACACGCACATATGCAAATGCATAATGCATTCACACTATTCTAAACTAGAAGTAACTGAACACACTCAGAAAACAAAGAATGGTTATTCAAAAGCCAAAAGAAAGCAAGGTAAAACAAAAACTGCTAAACTATGTTACTGGGACTAAGGTGTGAGTATTGGATACGGATATGTGTCCGACATGGGTATGCCCAATTTTTCAAAATTTTTCAATATATTTGGAAGGTCCTTGGAAGGTCATATCTTTATTCCCATATCCGAAAATGTTTCGGACAGGGGCACTTCAAAAAAAATGAAACATAGCTGCTACAGAAACCTCTGCAACCACCATGGTAAAAGAAATCGTACCACAGCATGTGAGGAAAGCTTGATATGAACCAAATGTAGTCGGCCTTTTTCCGTCACACCCTGTTGACTCAGAGATTCAGTTGCAAACACTTCAAGAAGAAAGGATTGGACATAGAATGGTTCAAAAATAAGATCAAAGATATCATACAATGTGCTGGCTATCGCATCCATGAATATTGTGAATTTTCAGTTCATGAGACAATTGCATAGAAGTAAAACGCGTCATCCTTAAAAAAAAGGGGGGTCAAAATTTCTTTTAGGAGGACCGTATCACCTTGCAGAGTCCCAACTTCAAACTAATTGATACCTTAAAAAGCTCAAATAAATAACAAATATTCCAAACAATTAACACCTGCAAATAGAAAAGAAAAATAGAAATTAACAATTTAATTACAACAAAGAACTTAACTAAGCCAAAGATTATAATAATTGAAATTAAAATGTGTAATTATCAAAGGATAATTGAATGGAAGTATAAAATTCAAATCCCTAGATCGCAAAAATGCCTAATTATTAAACAATGAAATCCACATAAAAGCAGAAATTAGACATTTTCTGTTCATAAAGAATCGCATAAAATAAATAAATAAATAAATAAATGATGAAATAACAAAATAAATCTCCATAAATCTCAATACATATAAATAAATACAAAAATAATTGTTACCTTTGAGACGAAACAGGATAATTCCCGGCAGAGGCTTTTTCTTTTTTTTTTCTTTCTTATTTCTTGTGCTCTTAATAATGAAGAATTCTATTGTTGTTTTGGTTAAGGGGGAAAGTGATGGAGACGACCGAAGTGTACGAAGTGGCTGCGGTGGAGCTAACGTGCGCTGGAGGGGGGTGGGTTGATTTTTCTAAGGTAAAATTTCGCCGTTAATGACTGTTTTGTTTAACCTTATGCGGCGGCGATTAGAAGTTGTCAACGTGGCGGAGGTTTTATCCATTGGAACAGTCTCCTCCCCGTTTTTCTTCCCCGTTCTCCGTCTGGTTGTGAGGTTGGCCACGTCAGATGTGGTCCAGACAGCACGTGCTGGCTTTTGCTGTTGTGTTTTCTTTCTTCCCAAAGGAATGGCGGCTGCACGTGGAAAATGAAGCAATGACTTATAATTTTTGTATTTGATGTAAAAAAAATAATTAAAATATAATATATTATAAAAATAACATGAAAATTGTGAAGGTATAAATTTTATATAATTTAGATAATTATTGTATAAAAATTTATAAAAAAATATATCAGTTTAAATATGAAAAGATTATGTTATTTGAATTTAAAAATAAGTATTAAATATAAAAATACATACGATATTATATATATATTTTTAAAAATATCTTTGTAATTTAAAAAATTATATATATATTCACGTTTCGAATACATATATATTTTTTTAAAATAATAATTATTTAGATTTGTCCATATTTGTTTCAAAAAAAATTTATTTTATCTTTAGTAATTTTATTATTTTTATCAAGTTTTTAAAACATAAATAACTTGACGTATTTTTTAATATTTATACTATAATATTATATATTTTTTATTTATAAAACATAAATTATATAATATATAAATATAAAAAGAATATAATCTATAGTTGAAAGGTGGATTGGATTGAACTCATACCCTAATAATAAGTTTGTTCATAGAAATGAAATTGAGCTATAATGAAGTAATTATATTATAATAATAGAATAAACTTAAAATGAAATAGAATAATTATATCAGTGGTTTGATTTAATGAAATAGAATATTTATACGATTTGAATCTTTAAAAAAGAAAATTCAATCTCTAGAGTAATTTTGTATTATATCCAAGACTAAAATTAGATCCGATAATTTTAGACATAATTATATAGATATAACACTTATAAAGTAATAAACTTGAAAACAACACCACACGAATATATGTCTTAAAATTTTTTAATACGAATTATTAATGTATTATATAAAATACTTTAAATACAATTATAATATAAAAAAATACACTAATATTATATAAATACATAAATTGATAGATTTAACAAAAATAATCATTCAATCGAAAGATATAAATGATATTTTAAAAGCTTAATAAATAAAATTAAAATTAATTATTTTATAAATTAAATAATTATATTATTATAATAAACTAAAAAATCTCGTAATAAAATAATTATTTTAACAATCAAAAGATACTCTAAATATTAGAGTTAACGCCAAATCCTTCGAGAATGAGTTTTTATTATTTTTTTAACCTTTTTTTTTTCAAGCTTGGACGTATTGCCTAATCCCTTGGAAAAGTAAATGGGAGACGTTACGTTTGGTCTTAACAGTCTTTTGGTGCAAGTAATAACAACGCATGATTTTTCCAACGTCGCGATCGTCATATGTGTCGGCTAGAAAGGTCATGGGCTTGGTTTTGCACTTGTCGGTTCTAGTTTGGGGCTAATGGCCCAAATAAATTGAGTAAATCGAGCTTTTCATAATCTTTTTATTGAATTCGGTATGAGAAAATTTAATAAATTGGATATGTTTCTTTCATGACTAGTTAAAACTTAAAAGGCATAGTGCCTATTAGTTTAATTTTTTTAATTCAAAAATTATTACTAATTTTTTATTAAAAATAAGAGTTTTAAAAATTATGTTAAAGGTATTTGGTAATTTTATTTTATTTGGTTTAATTTTTTTAATTAAAAAATTATTATAAAATTTTTATAAAAAATAAGAGTTTTAAAAATTAAATTAAAGGTATATTTGGTTTTTTTAATTAAAAAATTATGATAAAATTTTTATTAAAAATAAGAGTTTTAAAAATTAAGTTAAAGGTATTTGGGTATTTGGCAATTTTATTTTACTTGGTTTAATTTTTTAATTCAAAAAATATTATAAAATTGTTACTAAAAATAAGAGATTTAAAAATTAAGTTAAAGGTAATTGGGTAATTTTATTTTATTTGGTTTAATTTTTTAATTAAAAATTATTATAAAATTTTTATTAAAGATCAGAGTTTTAAAAATTAAGTTAAAGGTATTTGGTAATTTTATTTTATTTGGTTTAATTTGTTAATTCAAAAATTATTATAAAATTTTTACTAAAGATAAGAGTTTTAAAAATTAAGTTAAAGGTTTTGCTAATTTTATTTTATTTGGTTTAATTTTTTTAATTCAGAAATTATTATAAAATTTTTATTAAAAATAAGAGTTTTAAAAATTAAATTAAAGGTATATTTGGTTTAATTTTTTTATTCAAAAATTATTATAAAATTTTTATTAAAAATAAGAGTTTTAAAAATTAAGTTAAAGGTATTTGGGTATTTGGTAATTTAATTTTATTTGGTTTAATTTTTTAATTCAAAAATTATTATAAAATTTTTATAAAGATAAGAGTTTTAAAAATTAAGTTAAAGGAATTTGGTAATTTTATTTTATTTGGTTTAATTTTTTAATTAAAAAATAATTATAAAATTTTTATTAAAAATAAGAGTTTTAAAAATTAAGTTAAAGGTATTTGGTAATTTTATTTTATTTCGTTTAATTTTCTTAATTCAAAAATTATTATAAAACTTTTATAAAGAATAAGAGTTTTAAAAATTAAGTTAAAGGTATTTGGTAATTTTATTTTATTTGGCTTAATTTTTTAATTAAAAAATTATTATAAAATTTTTATTAAAAATAAGAATTTTAAAAATTAAGTTAAAGGTATTTGGTAATTTTATTTTATTTGGTTTAATTTTTTTTAATTCAAAAAATTATTATAAAATTTTTATTCAAAATAAGAGTTTTAAAAATTAAGTTAAAGGTTTTTTGTAATTTTATTTTATTCGGTTTAATTTTTTTAATTAAAAAAATGTTATAAATTTTTTATTAAAAATAAGAGTTTTAAAAATTAAGTTAAAGGTTTTTCATAATTTTATTTTATTATGTCTATTTTTTTAATTCAAAAATTATTATAAAATTTTTATTGAAGATAAGAGTTTTAAAAATTAAGTTAAAGGTATTTGGTAATTTCATTTTATTTGGTTTTATTTTTTTAATTAAAAAATTATTATAAAATTTTTATTAAAAATAAGAATTTTAAAAATTAAGTTAAAGGTATTTGGTAATTTTATTTTATTTGGTTTAATTTTTTAATTCAAAAAATTATTATAAAATTTTTATTCAAAATAACAGTTTTAAAAATTAAGTTAAAGGTATTTGGTAATATTATTTTATTTGGTTTAGTTTTTTTAATTCAAAAATTATTATAAATTTTTTATTAAAAGTAAGAGTTTAAAAAAAATTAAGTTAAAGGTATTTGGTAATTTTATTCTATTTGGTTTAATTTTTTAATTAAAATTATTATAAATTTTTAAGTTAAAGTTTTGTGATAATTTTATTTTATTTGGTTTTTTTTAATTCAAAAATTATTATAAAATTTTTATTAAAAATAAGAGTTTTAAAATTTAAGTTAAAGGTATTTGGTAATTTTATTTTATTTGGTTTAATTTTTTTAATTATAAAATTATTATAAAATTTTTATTAAAAATAAGACTTTTAAAAATTAAGTTAAAGGTATTTGGTAATTTTATTTTATTTTTAAAAATTTTCTATAGATATTGGGTAAGAATAAAGATATTTTTTAAACGAATATAAAAATTATATAAAAAACTAATTTATTTTTAAAAAAATTTTATTTTTAGCTTTCTTCGAAAGTTTCTTTTTCCTTCCATTTTATTCAATAAAAATAAACACAATTTCTTTAAACACTTATTTGATTTAACTTTTACTTTTGAAGAGCTTTTTAATAAAAAAATCAGCTTCAATGGATACTTAATAAAGCTCAATTGTCATCATGGAATGAACTTTGTTGTTTTAGGAATGATAAACTTATAAAATAATTCATAATAATCTATTACTTAAAAGGAAAAAAAAAAGGAAAGATAAAGCCTTTTATAATGATATATTATCTTCGATAATTTAAAAATAAAGATCATATTTATTACCTTTTCAGTTTCATTATTACTATTTATACGTGTAAAATTAATTCATGAATTATAAAAATTATATTTATGAATGATGATTGAAATTGTATCAAACAAAAAAAACCAAAAAAATAAAAAAAGAGAATCAAATCTAAACTTGTTATTGGGTCAAATTACCCGCACGGCTCGAATTTTGGATAAGATTTTCTTTTATTCTTGCACAAAAATGGATTTTGGCTTAATATAAGATTAAGAAAAGCGTAACTTAATATATTGAAAGGATTTAAATAGTGATCCAACACAATGTCAAAACTTTAATTTTACAATTTTGGCTTTTTTTTGTCGCTAATAATTTATAATTATTTAACATAGGATCCCTCTTTATATATATATATATATGTTTTTATTGGATGCACTAGGTTTGTACACTATTAGTGAATTAATGTTATGACATTTCATCACTGAGTAAATAAAAAATTTTAAAAAACTTTAAAAATAAATACTTTAACTAAATTTTTTAACAAGTGACAGGATATGATTTACTATTTGTGTATAAGTATATATACTGATAGCGCATCAAATATAAATCTTATATATATATATAAATGAGAATAATTCCACTTATACTAGTATAAAATTAAGTTACTTTTGCACACTTAAATAACTTTTTATATCGTTAATATTTTAAAAAATTAATCATTGGATTTAAAAATAAAATTGTAATCTTCGCGTGCATAAAGTTTTGAATTAATTTGATACTTTTATCATATCGATCAACAAAACTTTATTTTTTAATATTATTTAACAATCGAAATTTTTTTCCACTAAAAAAAGTTTCACATTTTTAATTTATTCAAAACTCGACATGTATGATGTACGTGAATAAAATATTAAATATGACGGTTAGGCTAAATAAGTATAAATAATATAAAAAATTATATAATTATAAGTGTTACACTAATATAAGTGAATATTTAACATCTATCTATCTATCTATCTATCTATATATATATATATATATATATATAAAACTTGTGGTGTTAAACATGTACATCAAACGTGTCTGTGAAATTCATAAGGACATGGAAAACAAGATTTTGACAAACTTTGTATTTTGTTAATAATAACTTCTCAAACATTTTTTTTTCTTTTTCGTTTTTGTAAATAACAAAGTGAGTGTCTTTATCTTACCTTTTATCTTACTGTTTCTAAAATGATGAACTATAAAAGGATCAGTTACTTTCATCCTTCATTTTAGCCTAAGATTTCTCCTTTTTTTTTTTTTTTATTCATTTCCATCCATAAAACTCTTAGGAAATTGGTATGTCCACGCTAATGTTTTAAAAATCAAACCAAAGATCAAATCGATAGGACTTTTGATATTTTGATTATCAATTTAATTAGTCGAATTAGTTAAATTGACTTATTTATGATAAAAAATTAAATTTTAAATAAATAATTTTAATATAAAAATAATAAATTTAGTAAATATTTTAAATATACATTTGACTGAATGGTATGGTTTTTAACATAAATCCAAGTTAAAAATTTAAGTCTCCTTACATACATTTTTAAAAAATATAAATTGATTTTTTTTTACTTTTATCGAGTTTTTATCGATTTTTCACTAATTTGAAAAATCTCTGATTTTTATAATATATAGTGCACTGAACATACCACTTGGTTTTTATTCAACTGATCTTCACATATTTTTATTAAATTTTTAAACCATTTTTATCGAGTTTTTATTGATTTTTCACTAGTTTAAAAAATCTTCAATTTTATAATATATATTAAGCTAAACGTACCATTAATTTTTTATTCAACCGATCAAACCAATTGATTTAATCCGATTTTTTTCAATACTGTTCTAAACCCAAAGAATAATTTCCCCAAAAAAAATTAAAAAAAAAAGAAATTAAACTATATGTTGCTACTATTTTATCTTTTAATGATTGTTAATTTGTAATGAATATATTATATTAGCCATTTTTAAATGAAGTATGAATATTGAAACAGAAAATTAAAAGGAAAAAAAATGGTATAACTGAATGAAAAACAGTAGAAAAGATTGATTTGCTTATTATAGAAGAACCGAAAGGTCACTGCTATTCCTATATATTAGAGCTTTATCAATGGATTCAACACATAATCCGGGGCGACCTATCCTCTCCTCCATTTCTAAAAACTCCGTTTCTTTTTTGGTTTCAATTTTTTCTTTCACGCAAAAGTTCTAATGTTTTTCTAAATCTTTAACTCGTTTTCCAGCTCTGATTCTTGATGATCATCATCAAGGGGATTGCCATTGTTTGATGGGATCTCTATCTTTTGGTTTATCTTTTGTTTACAGATTAGAAAGAAGGATATGTTGCAGAGAGTTGCAAGCAATGCTTATTCATGGTGGTGGGCGAGCCACATCAGGACAAAGCAGTCGAAATGGCTGGAACAGAATCTCCAAGGTAAAACAAAAAGCTTGTAAATTTAACAATCTGGGCTTAATTTTCTTTTCTATGTTTTTTTTATTTTTATTTTTATTTTTTTATTTTTTATTTTACGTAGAAATCTAGTTGTTTTTTGAGTGATTCATAACTGGTTTTTTGTTTGCCCCATGATCTTCAATTCTTTGCCATTGGATGGTTGTATGCCACGTGAATTGATTCGGTTGT
>JBBYHO010000015.1:23667492-23699854 GCA_038382025.1 Adansonia gregorii | reverse complement strand
TATATGGAATATATGCAACTCAAACTAATGAGCCAAAACCAAAATTTCAATGTAAGCTTGAGACATACCTGCAGCAGTAGAAGAATTTTCCACCTCAACTGCATTTGATTGAGGTGTATCTGATCCTGATGTCTCCACATGTTGAGAAGGGGAAGGCCCAGCTTCGTTAGTAGAAGGGGACTTTGGAGCATCCTCTTGAGGCATTTCAGGTTCACCAAGTTTCTGGTTCTCCTCAAGTAACTTCCTCTGTGCATATTGCCGAGAAGGAGAAGGCTTTTGAGGTTCAAATGCTTTGGATAATCCACCAACGAACGACCACACAGCATTTCGGTTCTCTATGGACCATAACAGTTTAAGGCCGTAAACAAAAATACGCTGACAATTGTCAGCTATAACCACATTGTATCCATCGTCATCACTATGATCAGACTGTGCATGCTCATCACTCTCACTCCCTTTCTCAAATCCAGATCTGACATGTGCCATTTCGAGATTTTTTCTCCCAGCCTCTTGCCATGCCAATAAGCTTGCAGGATCAGCCTTTGGGGCCTGCCTTCTGATTGTAAAATAGTCAGATGACAACAAAAATCCTTCATCACAATGCTTCTCGGTACAACCACTCATACAGTTACCTTTTTCACTAGGAACTTGCTCCATGGATGCAGACTGAGAAGTTTGAACTACTTTTGTGACACTAGTGCAATCTTCTTTGTTTAAAAAAGCTTTCAGCTTATGAAGGTCAAGCCCCAGGTACACAAGATCAAGAGGATCGCGCTTGCATTCAAAAGTATATTTTTGCTTACCCCTGCTCGAACAGATTTCAAATCTAAGCTTTGTTGTACTAAATGTCAGTCCTTTTGCTGGATCATCATCATCTAATGCCATATACTTTATGCAAGTAGGTGTAGCATCTAAACGGAGCATAAATTCTGTCATCACCCTGTCTAATGACAGGTTTCCTGATCTAGGAATTCTTGGAACTCCAAAACGAGGCCACCGAGAAAACATACGCAATTTGTGAGGGGGAATATTGTTCAAATTCCAGAACTTAACAATCCAAGCTAGATCATGCGCACTGACATTCACTGTTGGTGAAGCAAACGAAATATTTTCAGCCTTGCAACATGCCCCATTTACAGTTCCATCCAGAACAGTACAATCAGACGCTGAGGCAGATAGGGATTGTTTGTCCAACGGGGGAAGAAGGGGTTTAAGAGAAAAGCTCCAAGAGAGGGAAAAAGCAGTAGATCTGAAAGGATCAAATACTTTCTCCCGAGGCATCCCTTCCATAGGAAGTGCAAACAAATAATGGTTCATGGGATTACCAGAGTCGCAACCCCAATCCATTAAAACCTCAATGCTAAAGACAGGAGCTTCAAGGAAAGCACCAGATACACCAGTAGGAAGTTTTAAGCTGCGACTATTTACCAAACTCTCCAAACTGCTCAAGAAAATTTTAAAATCCTTTACACAAGCATAAACACGGCCATCTGATTGCCGTATCTCCATAGAACCAGAAACAATTTGAAGTTTGTCAAGCTTTTCATAAGGATCAGTAGATGCAAGAATGTTCCATTTAGTTTCAGAAAAGAATAAAGTGATATTTCCATGGATGTAATTTCTCATGTCGTCCCACCACGGTAAGCTCCGCTCCTTTTTTGGCGGCTGCGGAAGACCAGGACTCCTTTTGCTTAAATTAGCCCTACGAAGCGCCACAGTGAAAGCATAGCTTATATCAGCAAAAACCGGTTCATATCCCACCCCAAAGGACACTTCTGCATTTTTAAAATGTAAACACAAATCTGAATATGTTTTCATTGGTGGAGTTGTACCACTGGCTGAACGAAGCATGCGGACCTTTCTCCACTTCCCAATGAAGACATCATGGGAAATTTGAGGCTGAAAACATGTTGCCTAAAATTCAAAAACAATAATTTCAATCAGAGTAAGATCAGCAACCTCCACCCTCCATCTTTGTCCAAAAAGGATATATATATATATATATATAAAGAGTTTCAAATATAACCATCTTTGCATTTAGAATGGGACAAGAGGAAAAAGGAGAAAGGGGTTAGCTTAGGAGATTACCTGCTGTGCTAGCACAACACGGCCTTCACATCTACCAGAAATTGCAGAAAAAAGAGGAAATGTATAGTTTCTTAACTGAACAGCTAGACTCCCAGTGTTTAAGAGAATATTACTCCCATACAAACGGGAAAATGGTATATTACTTTCACGACATACAGGATCAAGCTGCTTTAGAACCTCTATCATCCCATCATCTCCACCATCAATCCTCGTCAAGGTCACATCAAACTCAGTAGCTGAAACAAAAAGAACAGAAGTTCTAGCATTGCTTGGCTTAAAACCAGCCTGAAAACCTTCCCTACAGTTACCAGAGCCTTCTGCTGGTTTTAGCTTCTGACATGCCAAGTAATAGGATTGAAAAGACTGTCTATATATCTCTTCTTGCATTTTTTGGATTGCTGAAGGATCTAGCACATCAATCTCTGCTCCATTATAGTGGATCCTTCTTTCGCAAGAAGAATCATTAGTTTCAGCAGTTTTAGGAGACTGATTGGCCAAAATATAATCATTAAGAAATTTCAACCTAACAGCTAACTCAAAGGCCTCATTCTTCATTAGCTGATAGTGTTCATCAAGCCAACCCTGGATTGGTTCTTCCTCAATATCAGCAGTCAGCTTGCGTATGCAGAACTTCACACATCCAAATTTTGTTGAACTAGACTTTTTAGGTTTCAAGCTATCTTTCTTCATGGGAAAAATTAGCTGAGTTTTCGCAGAAGTTATAAGCTTCGAAGCTCGCAACATCTCTTCAACGGCATCATCAATGGCACGCAACTCCAGCCTGAAAGGCATGCAAATATGAATAGCAAGTGCTTGAACCACCCAATCCCACACAGTGGCAACAGATACTTTTGCATCAGAAGAGCTAGAAGCATTGGGAATACGGGAAATTTGCATTCGGCCACTTTTGAAAACCCGGGCTCCATTGAAACTAAGCATCAGTCCTTCAAGAAGTACTCCTATGCGGGCATTCTCAGAGAAAATTGACTGAAGCTGCACAAATGCATCAACTCCGTCTCCAACTTCAGCAGATATACTCAGCATCTCTACATCAACAGCAAAAATAGATTCTTTTTTCTTTGTTTTGTCAAAATGACCTGATTCCCCCACATTGACGTCTTGCATCCGCTCAACATCTTGTCCACTGGAGACATTATCTATGTGTTCATTACCAAGTCCCTTGACCTTCTGATTGTGAACCAGAGCTTTCAGTTGCAAACCAAGCTCAAACAAAGACAGATGCACATCAGGTTGCCATACGATGGAGATATCAGTAGCACTGAACAGAGAGCAAACAGCTATCTCCTTAAGGCCAGCAGAGCGTCGTACAAATTTTACATTCTGCATATCAAATAATGCAACTTTTGTGTCTAGTTTATCTTCTGCAATATGTTCCTGATAGATGGATCTGGCTCTTTCAAGCTCGACCTGTGTGGATTGTTTCTCCTTGTTCACACACACGCTAAAGTGAAAGATGTCAAGCAGAAGAGAGTATTTCAATTTTGTGCATTGATCAGAAATTGTGGACATTATATTTGCATTACGTGGTGTACCATCAGCTGAAACACTAATAACAACTCGACCACCTTGAGATCCATAATTTACATGCTTGGGATCTGCCACAACCATGTTTTCCAAGCAAGTGTTGCTACAAAAACTAACTGAACAACGTTCAAGATTAAATTTTAAAAGTCGAGTGCCCTTCCCTGATGGTTTTGATGAATGCCCAGCCCGGCTCTGTGTTGCTTTCTTACCAGCAGATAAAGTTTTGAAGAGTGCTTGAAAGGACATAGCTGTTACTATAAGTGATTCAGCACGTTTAAACGTGAAATAAATGCCCATTCCAGTCACATCAGCAGAAAGAACTAATTTACATCTAGAGCCATCATCTTCAGATGATTCCATGTCCTTTTTACCCCAATCTAAACTAATCTTTGCTATATGCAGTAAGGAACCTGGATTTGATTCCACAGTGAAAAAGCTTTCTTCCAAGCATTCTTGATATTCATCTGCCATATGCAAATTCAGCTCACCAAGTTCCATGTGTATTGTCGTTCCTGTATTTGAAATGTTGTTAGCAAATACATGTGATGACTGTGAGCAGCCCTGCATTGGAAATGGAAATCAAAATCGGTGTCAGTCATTGCTATATTCCAAAAGGCAAACACAAATCAATCATACAAAGTAAGTAATGACAACCAAAAAAAAAACCTAACAAATGTGGAATCCAAATAGAATATCGCGTTACTCAGGAATGCAAATATATTATAAATGGGACTAGAGATGGAATTCACATATTCTACATCCAAATGCATAAAAAGGAAACTTCTTAAGTCCGCAAAACCATCATAAAAATACAAGCATTTTGGATAAACTCTTTAATTTTCCTTTGGGTGGCCCAATGAGCAACCTTTTCGTATTCAAAGTTTGTTAAACAGTTAAATTAGGATTCTTCTTTTGGCAATACACTGATTTTAAATGGAGCTAATTTTTTGTAAAAATAGCATACTTTTATAATATAGACTCCCATCATGGTTGCCACCACCTAATAGCAAAAATATTGGCTTGACAACGCTACCTAGAACAAAAAAGCATTTGATTATGCATCAGAAATAATGTCCTGGTAGAATAATTCACATGCTTGGCGTGAGTATCTGGCAAAACAATTTTAGTTGCAGAAGATCAACTGAAACTAAACTACCAAGGAAATAAAGAACTCTCCTGTGCATATAAATCCTACAATACCAACCATGGTCTGGCAGAAAAAGATAACTAGCAGATTATGCACCCACAGGTGTAAAATCCAGTGCTCTATACAAAAGCATAAGCTGCAAGATGAAGGCACAGCAATTTTTCAGATACCTAATATAAAAAAGATAAAGCATGTTGCTTACATGATACAGCGGCACATCATTGATACTATAAAGCACAACTGTCATCTCAGGGGCTGAGGCAGTACATGTCCACATGATGGCTTTGGATTCTGTTGATTGTGGCTTCTTAATAGTAGAAGTTTCCTCTTGAAGAACCATTCCTTTCTTTTTGGAGGATTGCAACCTTAACAATGGCTTTAATCTACTTATTATTATGTTGCACTGAGTCCCTCCAAGCTTAACATCAATTTCAGCTCTAACAGGTGAGATTGGCTGAAAAGCAGCATTAAAAAGAATAAGCCCAACACAATAAATTATAAATGTGGCACCCACACTATGTTTAATAAGTCCATACATTTCTAAAGATATACTGCTAGCGCAAAAGCTAAATAAACTGGTAGTATAGATATGAAAGGGGAAAAAAGCTTCCTTACTCCCAAACAAAAAAGGGGGGTGACAATAATCAGCCTTCGAACCAGGCAACTAATCAGATAACATATACGTAAACAAAAGACAGAGAACAGGCTAAGTAAAAAATTAACACTGAAGAGTAAATTTACCTCCTTTTCAATCAGATAGAAAACCTACTACTTATCTCCTTCATTAAAGAGGGACTACAATAAAAGCAGTCGACCTTGTTATGCCCACCCAAATTAAAAATGGAATGAATAGAATAAGGAAACTAGAGAAGTCGGAATTGCTGCTAAAGGTAACTCTATTACCTAGTGTGCTTTTTCAATTGCCAAGATGATCTTCACGAACCAAAAGCCAACTAGTTCAACCAGCTGAATTGGTGAACCATTCACCAATATGGGAAATTTGACTCCCTGAACCATAGCTGGTGTAAAATGGTCAAAACCAGTTCCACTCTGGGAAACTGAAAAGATTTTTTTCTTCTAAAAAATTTGCCTGCCCGAGAATTATTGGTTTTCATTTTATAAAGTCATTGCCTTTTAAAGGCAGGTCGAGTTGGGGTCATATTCAGCTATATTATCTGAACTTGGGTTAAAGTGTTGGATAAGGGTATGTGTTTGACAAAAGTATATTTTTCTAAGTTTTTCGATATATTTGGCGATACTCCCACATCCAAATCCAAATGTGTTGGACAAGGGTATCGGACATGGGTATTTTAGGGAAAATGAAGAGTCTGAGCAAAATGATATTTATTTATCTTTCCCAGTGGGTATGAAACAGATGCTAAAAATTGTAAAAAACTACAGCCAGGTTCAATTGGTTCAGGATCAGGCAAAGATTTTTTATTTTCTATTTGGGTAAAGCAAACAAACTTCGGAATATACAACAAATCACCAATGCAAGGCCCAGGCATCCAAATAGAAATGATTCAACTGCCAACTCAAATTAAATTCCCCAAAAGAGCATAACAGAATATAAGTTGTTATTCATTTTCTGTCGAGCTACAATGCCAAACATATGACCCACATAAAATGCTGATGCCATGTCAGGTCCAAGAATTTCAGATTTGACAACTAAAAAAAAATAGTTTCTGAATTCATACTCATATGAGATCACATGGTTAAAGACAGAAAGCAAAGTCACAACAGAATAAGTGGAAACTTGATGACAGCATTTTGTTGTCAAAATATAGTTGTACCTCTTGAATAACACAGGCAAAGTGTAGCAACTTGACAAAAACACTAACTTGCCATGATTTCATAGGACTCACCTGTATCGGAATGTAGACAAAAGAGACAACACCAAGTTTCATTATCTCCAATACAGAAGAGCCAGATTCTCTAAGAAGCTGAGATAGAGAGAAAAAAAAAAAAAAAAAAAAAACCCAATGTCAACAATAGGCCAAGATGCAAGATTATAGTTAAATTACAACAAAGAGAGCTGCAAAACCAATAGAAATGGCTATACATGTATCTCACTGAAATCCAATTGAACATCAAGGCGTGTACTCTCCCCTAACTCTTCAGTTGATCTTGATTTGATGGTTTTCAATTGAATGCCCACGATGTTATTTTTAACAACAATATCATGTTCCCGGTGCACAAACTTCACATCTAGTTTTGGTAAGTCGAAGCAAATCTGTCTCAGAAAACAAACAAGTGAATGAATAAATAAAATAACCTTACAATTGCATTCAAATAACTTGAGGCATTCTCATCGTCTTCAATAACTTAGCATCATCTAAGCTACACATTTTAATTCCCAGTTCTCACTATTCGACACAAGGCAATATGGCTTCAAAAAACCAAAAATTATCATCTTTTGAAGGGTTTGGAATCCCAATAATTTCCCTCTTAATCAGAAGTCTTATTTTATTTCTTTCATTCTTGGCTTCCTTGTTACCTCTGCGAGCTGGCAGCCTATTCTTAAGCTCACCAACACTAAACCAAAGCAGTTATTCCGACCAAATCAATTTTCATGATAGCTAAGGAGGTAAAACAATTATGACCAAGTGCCAATAAAAATGTTTTGCATTCCAATAATGAAGCATTGCATGCAGATGCTTCTAATCTCGGCACTCAATAGTAACTTTAATTAGAAAAAGGCTGCCAACCTTATAAGACAGGAAAAGATAGAGTAAGCTTATCTGTATTAATGAGTAAAAGCACAAACCTTTTCCGGAAAAATAGAAGCATACTTTGTCAATGATAAAATTGCAGCTTGTTTATTGTGAGGCATTTTAGTGGTTAAGGAATCACCAGTTGACCCTTTAACTTTATCAGTTTGGTAGAAAACATCTGGCGGTTTTTTATTCTTGGAGAGAAGCTCCTCATTGAGGTTCAGAACAACCTCTCCACAGTTAATGTCCACATTTTGGACAAGTATACCTGCTTCCCTGCATGCAAATTAAACAAATAGAGAATATTTTAGCACATAAAGCAAAAAACAAGAAATAAATGCTTCAGTAAAGAATGTATGTATGAGATAGAAATAAAGCCCAAGGGAGCTTTATGCAAAAGCTAAAAATTTATCATCACTAACCAACCAACAAACTTATGCCAAAGTTAATGGGCTGGAATTGTTTTTCCACTGCTTAAAAAAAATCAGAAAGAGAAGAAATACCTATCATGGCCAAATTCACCAGAGAGAAAAAACTCTTCACAGCTAAAAGGAGTAGAAGGCTTTTCCATAATGCCAGAGAGCAGCTGAATAGCTTGGACAGAAATAGGTAATATGTGTAAATTAACAAACATATTGCGTTTTGAGCCACCGTCTTTAGATATATCTACTCTGAATCCCTTAGCCTCGACAGTTGCTTTAGGCGTCTGCAATCAAAAACCAATTTTCTGAACTTTTAACACTACATATTGTTCCCCTCACACTCTCCCTAGCTCCCTATTTAACATTTACTCCAGTACGGAAACAGATACAGACCCATCATCAAACCATTAAAAAGTTATGTGCTGCCAAAGAATTAAATAAAAGGTGAATCACTATTTAAAAGGAAAAATAAAAATCAAAGACCAATTACCTTCAAAACCAAATCTGTAATAGAAACTGACAGAAATCTTGCAATGTTACCTACAACCATCAACTTTCCCCTCCCTGAAGCACGAGATCTCCGGGACTTAGCTTTCTGTGAGCTTTTACTTGAAGGCCTCAATACAATTTCTAGGTCACATATTAACATCTGCAGCTTTACATTCTTAGAAATAATGCCAGGCCCAAGTTTAACCAAGGACTGACACAAACCGAGCTTAATTTCACCCACTAATATGGATTCAACAGCACCCTGAAAATTATCCAAGCAAACGAATATCGTGAACACTGTGAACAGGCAGATAAATTGCAAAATAGTAGCTGGAACAAAAAAGCAGGAAATGATACTAAATTAGCAAGTACTAAAACAAATGCAGATCATCTAGTTAGTGTTCATGCTTTTCAAAGGGGATTTTTTAACTTTTCTAATACAGAGGATTGGCTTCAAAAACAACCATCAATTCCTTTAATAAATAGAAAGGTCAGGAATAAGACAAAAGTTACATATGAAACACTAATAGATATGTGTGTGTGTGTGTGTGTGTGTGTGTATACACACATTCCAATCAAAGAAATTCAACTTAAAGGCATACTTAACTCTTTCCTGTGCCTCCTGAACATCAATTCAGATTAATTTCCAATGCAGACCACTCCCCACCACAAGTAAAAAATAAATAAATAAATAATAAAAGATTCATGATGAACGGGTCCTCCACATATGAACACAATAAGATTTTACAGAAGTAAAAGGAGCACTTTACAAAGCCAAATCCAGGACAAAGCAATGCATATAAGTTGACAGCAAACAAAGCAGCTCGTAATTGCAAATACTATTCCAAGAGGTATGGCCCATCATATAAGAGACAAATACCAGGAACTCCACCCAGATGACAGAACAAGAAAGGAAAACTTCAACTTACAAAGGTCCATGCTACTCCCTAAGTGAAAATACTCCATATTATTATATCTACCAAAATCTATACCCAGACCTACATTGTGCTTGATAGGAAAAAAAAGTGACATGATAGAAACGTGCAAGAGGAAACTGGAAAGGAAAGGGAAAAAGAAAAAAACACACTTTTCTGAAATAGGAGAAGTAACTATTGTGAAGAATATGTGAGATACCATTGTTTTCTATTTAATTAACAACTGCCCATCTTTCCAGTTTTAACTGATAAAAATCAGAAAGATTAAATCTTATCTACTTAGCCTCCCCTCCCTCTTAGATTGAAAGGCACATGAAATAGTTTTGTTAAAACATCAAATTATGAAATAACAGAAAAAAAAAAAAAAAAGATGTAATTGCAATAACTATTCACTTTTTCCCCTCTCATTCTTCCTTCCTACAAAAGCAAGTAGGAGAAAAATTTATCTCACTCTTTTCAACCACTTTTCTCACCTTCCCAAGTACATCGAGGAAAATATAATTTATTTTTTTTCTTTCTCCCACTATTCCAATGCACTGACTTTCAAACTCACTTTTCCATCCTTTCTGACAAGATAGCTTAATGAGTAAATCGAATAATGCCAGAAAGAAAGTTAAATTGTTCAACAATTTAAGGACTCTCTTGTTAATGACTAACAGAGGCTTTAATAAGTAACATACATTAATGAGCCTTAATTTAACAGAACACTGAATATCGAAGCAACCAATTGAAGTACAAGAAAAACCTTCTTTAACTTCACCACAATATCCCTCAAACAATTCCATCCACCAACGCGGAATCCAACGGATACTCCGGCAGTCAGGCTTAGAATCAAAGCCAGCAACCTCAAAGCAAATCTGAAAAGTGAAATAATATGTATAACCGAAATTTTAGCAATCACTCATAGATCATCGCTTTGCAGTTCGAACAGATTACAAGCATTAACTAATAAATTAAAAAAAAAAGGTGTAGACAAGAACAATTTCGAAACATAAATATCTCATTGGAATTATTTTGCTCAAGATAAGAAATAAATCATCGGTGCCAGTTACAAATATGTAAGTAACTAAATTGACCGCATATGAAACCACTTTTATCTCCGGAATTATGAACAACTCCAAGAAAAAATCAAATACAGAATAATAAAATCGAAATGCATAAGCGAAAGGCTGATCCAAATAACATTTCAGATAATAAACTAAATAAAAATAAGAATGACGGTTATAGAGATACTTACATGAAAACCATCCATAATGTGATGGAAATTATCAACAATGCAAAGAGAAACTTCACAACAAAAGCCGCCATTGTTTTATCCTAATGAAAAAAACTGTAGTTTTACGGAAAAGTAAAAAAAAAAAAAAAATCCGATCAAATTATCCAATTGGAAAAAGAAGACGAAGCAGCGGCAAGACAAGAGCCTCTGAACATAATCAACATTAACTGGAAAGCAGAACAAAAGGAAAAAAGGAAGCAAGTAAACCCCAAAGAAATAGAGTTTCCGAAAAAAATATAAAGCGATCGAAGAGTTTATCTGAGGCAATGAGACCGAGTCTTCTTCGAGGCGCAGCGATCGGGAGGGAGAGTCTTTGACCTCAAAGAAGATCGATGTGAGATCGACAAAATGGACTGGCTGACTGTTCTTCCATGTTTGTTCTGTTTCCGTTTTTTTCTGGCAGAGTAGCGAAAGGGAGTGAATCTGATGGTTTGAGGGTGCAGCTGGAGAGACGGGTGTTTTAAATGCCAAACGTGTCCTACGGAGGGGAGAACTGGGGAGAGACATCGCTTAAACGGTGCATTCTTGTTTTGAGTGTGGTGTAACTGTAATCTAGACTCGTAGTCAAAGCTCAAGCACAAAGAAATTCGAGTTCAACTTGAACCATTTAGATTTGATTGAATTTTAATTTAAAATTTGAGGGTAATTTCAAATAAAAAATCTATTTGATTAAACTTATTTATTTAATACAAAAATAAATTTAATTTTTATATTTAAATTTTAAATTTAATTATTTATATTTAAGTTTGAATTTAAATTAAAATATTTTTCAAAGCTAATTCCAAATAATAAAAAGATATATATTAAGAAAAACTCAATTAGATTTGTAAGATATTCAATCCAGTATTCAACAACGATCAGACTGAATTTAAATTTTTTTAATCAATCTCAAATAACTTGCAACTACGTAATTTTATTATGAGTAAATATTGATTGATTAAATCGATTCAATCAAAAATTGATGATTTATTATTTACGATAGATATATTAAAATTAAAAATTTTTTCATACCGAATTTACCTTATCCAAAACTAATTTTACATGTTTTTAATTTGTTTCTAAATGATGAGATTTGAGCTCTTAACTTTTTTATTTTATTTTAAATTCGACTTTTAATTTAATTTTTTTAAAACGTTGAGTTTAATTGATAAAATTAGGAGTTTCAAATTCTTTAGGAAATAAAATTCTTGATTTTATTTTCCCTTGTTTGGTTGATACAGAATAATAGAAGGAAACTTGAGAGAAAAATCTAAGGAATTGTTTCAATCGTTTTCCTTCTTATTTTCTCGTGTTATCCTAACAAAAAATAATAATAATAAACTAATACTAACGAATTTAGGCATTTTCAAGGTAGAGTAATCCGTATGGTCCGATGAACTTCACCACCCATATTGGGTTCCGTAAAAGTCGAACAATTTGGCAATTATTGATATCATAACGGTAAGCCTCTCGCATTTTTCTTTTTAATAACAACAAAGGGAAGGCAAAACCTGCACCCGAAAGTTGCAGCAGCAATTAGGCGAATTCAGGATAGATTATTTTGAATTTGAGTTTTTATATTTGGATTAATTCAGATTTGGATCTATTCGAATTTAAATTTTTTTTTAGTTTGGGTTAATTTAAGTTTAAGTCAATTTGAATTAGGGTCTATTCAGGTTAAGGTTTATTTGGGTTCAGGTTCTGGTTCAAGTTGGTTCGAGTTTGAGTATATTTTATATCATTTTTTATTTTATGTTAAATATAATCACTTTTACTTAAATTTGAATTCTAAGCTTAGCATGAATTTGGCCCGATCCGACCTAAGAAAATCTTAGTTCAGTTCTATGGGCCTAACTGTGGCCCGAAAAAATTTTGAATTCTAAGCTTAGGGCCGAATTTGGCCTAGGCAGTCCATTTAAGTATAAATCATTATTCATAATATTAAAAAGCGATTTTTTTAACATGTGATTTTTTTTATTTTTGATATAGTATTATATATTAAGGCTTTCATATTTTTTAATTTATCTTACTATTTTGTTATATTATTATTAGACTCTAATTATCATTACTTGAAATAATAATAATAATAATAATAATAACAATATTCAAAGAAATACTTAAAATTTTACTACTAACATTCATAAACTCTTAATATTTAATGTGTTTAACTAATTAATTTTTTTTTAAAAAAAGTGATAAATAGGTAGTATACTTTATTGACAATGCTTTTAAAGCTCATGATATGATTTACTTTTTTATAAGTTATTATTTTATCATATATAGACCTACTCAATGATCGGGCTACTCACTCTACCCAAATGGGCCTGGGTTCTCATATTTTTGTTTCAAACTAGCTTGACCTGACTCGGAACAATGATTTTAAATTAAAATAATATATATTTTATTTAAATTTAATTATAAAATGTGTAAATGTTAATAAAAATATTTTTTAATATGATGAACAATAATTCTAACTTGTAGAGGAGAGTTTAGACACATTAACTAAGGACCTAGGCTTGGGATTTTAAAAAATTCAAGTCGTAGCTTGGCCCAAACCATGAGTAAGTTTAATCACATATAAAAAATAAATTAAGCTTTTAATATTTAATTAAATTATATATGGTATTAATATTAAATATTTAATATTTGATTCATTTTTATATGGTATTATCTATTATGGCTTTCATATTTTTTATTTAGTTTATTATTTTTTATATTATTTTCAGACTCTAATTATCCTTACTTGAAATAATAATAATAATAAGAAAAATATTCCAAGAAGTATTTAAAATTTTACACCTAACATATATAAACTCTCAATAGTTAACGAGTTTAATTAATTAAATTTAAAAAATATGATGAATCACTAATATACTTTATTGACAATGTTTTCAAAGCTCATTATATGATACTTTTTGATAAATTATTATTTTATCATATATAGACTTGCTCAAGGGTTGTGCTATTTACTTGACCCAATTGAGGTTAGGTTTGGGTTCTCACATTTTTATCTTAGATTAGCTCGGCCTAGTCAGAACAATGATCTTAAATTAAAATAATTTATATTTTATTTAAATTTAATTATAAAATATATTAATTTTAATAAAAAATATTTTTTAATGTGATAAACAATAATTATAGTTTAAATATGTGAGTTTGGGTACGTTAAATAAGAGCCTAGGCTTGAGATTTTAAAAAAACTTAGACCGCAACTGGACCCGACCTATGAGCAAATTTAATCATACATAAAATATAAATTAAAGTTTTGGTATTTAATTAAATTATATATGGTATTAATATTTAATATTTAATTTATTTTTTATATAGTATTATCTGTTATGGCTTTCATATTTTTTAATTTATCTTATTACTTTATTATACTATTATCAAATTTTAATTACAATTACAAATAATAATAATAATATTCAAAAAAGTATTTAAAATTTTACTATTAACATACACAAACTTTTAATATTTAATGAATTTAACTAATAAAATTTAAAAAAAAAAAAGATAAATAGATAATATACTTTATTGATAATATTTTTAAAGCTCATGATATAATTTACTTTTTGATAAATTAATATTTTATAATATATAGACCTGTTCAATGATTGAGTTACTCACCTGACCTAATTAGGCCTGAACTTAAGTTCTCATATTTTTATATAAGACTAGCTCAACCCAACTAAAACAGTAATTTTAAATTAATATATTTTATTTAAATTTAATTATAAAAATATATAATATTAATAAAAATATTTTTTAATCTGATAAGCAATAATTTTAACTTTAATAAGTAAGTTTGAACACATTAAATAAAAGTTTGGGCTTAAAATTTTAAAAAAATTTAGATCACGACCTGACCCACCTTATAAGCAAATTTAAAAATATTTAAAATATAAATTAAATTTTTAATATTTAATTAAATTATTAAAAAATATTACAATAAAATTCATAATTAAAAATTTTGATTTATTAAAAATTGTTTAATTATAATCTCTTCATATTTATTTCTAGTATTAAATTCGCATTCGAATTATTTTGAATTCCAATCATTTTGAATTCATGTTATTTCGAGTTCGAGTTATTTCAAGTTCAAGTTTTCTCGAATTTGAACCATTAACTTTTTAATCAAATTGAATTCAATTTAAATTTCAACTTAAATCTTTTCGAATAGGTTTTCAAGTTCAGATTCATTTTGTCAACTTTACAAAAAGCATAAGGAAATGGGATAAAATGAACGCAAATTATTGGCAAATTTAAAACTGCCAAGTCAATTCCAATAGCACATATGTGACTGTACAGAGCATACAAACATGTATCAATTCAAAGTTCATAACCCCCCCCCCCCAACAAGATACCGATCCCGATTCAGATGCATTATATATATATATCTTTATCAACACGATAACTCTGATTACCGCTGCGAATCTTTTAACCGAATCCGAACCCTTCATTGGCTTCATGAATTGCAAGCAGTAATCTCTCTTCTAGATGTTCCTTAGACGGATACTCGGGTAAGTCCAATTGATTGAAACTGCATTCATGAAAAATGCTTCTTATTAGGAACAAGGTCTTAAAGTAGCACAATGTAAATTGCAAGTAATGAACAGAAAAAGGAAAAAAAAAAAGAAAAAACCCCTAAAATAAGGAAATCAAATGCAATTAACCTAACCGAATATATCATTCAGAATAGTTTATCTTCGGACAAATATTATAGAGATGGCGGGACAGATTACCAAGTATGAGCAGAAGGCAAGTGATCAGGGCTGCCATATGCTTTGTGTATCTGAAACTTCTGTGAACCTGAAATTCCTTGAAGTGCACTAAAACCTTCTAAAGGCACCTGTGAAAATACAAAGAGCAATGATTAGAATTTGAGACCGTCATGGAAAAAAAAAACGTTATTTTCATACACAAATGGAGAGAGATAACAAAGAGTAACGACTGGGACAGGTGATGAAACAATAGTTACTATATAAACTAATATAAAGCAACCTATGTTGCCCCGACTCTTTATTCTTCTTGAAATACCTGCATCAGACACCAGTGTCTAACGCATATCTAGGCATGGGTATGAGAGATATAATCTTCTAAGGACCCTCTAAATATATTAAAATCTTAAAAAAAATTGAACGTAACTATGTTGGACGCATATCCATATTTGACACTTACAACCGAGTCTGAATAGCATAGTAGAAATCTGCTATATCTCTACATACTCAAGAAACAATCAGGCTCATGATTTCACCAAAAACTAAAACCCCACTTACCCTACTTGAATCTTAATTCAGGACTTAAATAAATAAACTTGAGGTTGAACTATAGTTAACAACTTGAAATGTCACATTACAAGTAGCATTGTTGACAATTTCGGGTGTTGAATTACCTTTGAGGTGCCTGTCACAAATTGTAGAAGCCGAGCTTTATCCTCCTTACTGAACCCTTGAACAACTTCCCAAAACCACTGTATCACCGGTGATGCTGCACTATACCCGGAGTACTCGGTATTTGCCCTCATATCATCCACTAGAAGAAACAAATCATAGATCAAGTTATATTCATAAAATCGTGGCAAAATAATGCATTCTATCAGCTAAGTTATATTAAATTAATTGGTTTACAACACTGACAATCTATTTCTGGAAGACCACTTATCAGTAATTCCAGCTCCTTGTCATTAAAAATAGATATTAATTCCCTAGGAATTAATTCATTGAATCCTTCCAAAAATGCATTTATTTGAGGACGAATAGCAGTTGTCAAACGATGCTCAGTGACTAAATCAACATATTGGCGTTTATTCTCCTCAGTAACTTTAATGTTTCGACCACCAGGAATCAGCTCGTAGTCAGTCACCTGTATCATATTTGATAGAACAAGATTATAATCAAGAAAAGGTGTTCGCCGCTAAGGGCTTCAAGGAGGGATCAATGAAAATAAGTACCTGAGTCCTTTCATACAATATTAACTTCTCCTCATCGGCATCAATGCTAAAAGTAAGGTCTGGGACATCACTAATGTCATTCTGAAAGAAAGAGACAAGGAAAGAAGTTTTTTTTAAAAAAAAAAAAGGAGTGGAAAACAATAATCTCTCTGATTAAACATGTAAGGTAACCGCCAGCAATCTAACAAACTTATAGCTCCCTCTCGAACAAAGGGAAAAAGAGGAAAAGATGTTGAAATTTGACAAATGACAGACCTCAAGCATCCACTTCAGGTTTTTGAAGTAATCAGGATCAATTGCTTCAATGTCATGATAAGTAACTTTGACTCCCAAGATATGCTTGTAGAAAGAACGAGTAAAGTGGACATCCAAGAGTTGCCCATCAAAAAGTGCTTTGCCAACCTGGAAAATTTTAGTTAGAGGTGAACATAAAGTTAGGGGGTAAAAAAGCGTGTCAATCCAATAAGAGCAACTAGAGAAGGTACTAACAACTCGCCCAACAAATTTGAAGTATGAAAGATGTTCAGTTTGGTAGACTGAGTTAGGGTTTGGTTGGAATGTTGACTCATTGCCCACTGTGGTGAAAAGCAGTGCTCCTTTGTCAAATATAACCCTGGACAATAGCTGATACCATTCCCTTGTAAGCCCACCAGCATCAATGCCTTCTTCTCCTTGGAAGTGAACAGTCAATCTCCCCTTCAAATCTTGAGGTGACCGCATCCTTAGTTGGTTATATGAATCCTCAAGTATGTAAGCTCTTCTAACAGATACTCTTAGAGGACTGTGATGATGATCATGTTGTTGATGCTTTATTTTGGACCTGAAGTGAGCACGTTTATTATCAAAATCAACAAAGCGGGGAACTTTCAGCATGAGTGAAAATGACTTCTCAAGCAGCCCAGGATTCTGGCGGATGAAAGCATTTAACAACTTCCTATGCTTCTCCAAGAACTTCACAAAGGCAACATGTTTTTCATCAAATTTTGAGACAGGACCAGCAGTCTTCTGCTGGCCAGCAGATGTGTTGGCATCCTCAACTTCAGAAAGTGTAGCCATGCCAAAATCATGACCAGAACCTGGTTGTGCAGGATGCAACTTCTGACAAATCACAAAGAAAGATTCTATATACGGTAAGATGTTCTGAGTGCCTGCAGGTAGAGGTGGTGTTAAACCAGATTGTCTTGATGTGGAAGTCCTGGATGGAGCTATTAAATCTGGTGCAGAATCTGAATAGCTCTCTATTTTGCTTATGCAAGTGCTCAATGCTATCCACAAAGGTTCTAAGGAGGTATTTATGTCCCACACCTGAGAAAGAGCAGAAGAACGCTCGGTTTCAGGAAGCAGCTGCAGATCCTTTTCTTTCTCAGTTATTGAGGTAACAAGAGAACTTAGTGCCTGTAAGACCCTTAAAATTGCACCTCCATCAGAAGATGTTGTGCTGAGTAGAGCTTTGACTGCTTCACCGAACATTTGTAACTCGTCCATGGCAGATTTAATCAAATTTTGCACAGCATCTGCTAGCTCAGAAATAAACAGATGACAATGGCTTGGAGCAATAGCAACCAGCTTTTTCATTACCTCAGCCACCAGATTATATGCATTATCTGACAAACTGGGTAGGAAACAAAACATCAGCCCGAGCAAATGGAAAGAAGGCACTAAATCACATTCAAAATTTAACAATTAAAAGATAAAAATTATTTGATAAGAGGTGCAAACTGCGAAATCATTCTTTCTGTTCTTTTTTTTTTTAATTTTGGGCAGAGCGGGGTGGGAGTTGGTTGCAAAACCACAAAGTTACACAAAATGAAAAGATGGACTTTTCTTCAATTGATGTATAAGAGTGGAAACATAAGAGTTCTGACAAAATATATGGTATAAAAGAATCCAATGTGTGGACATATAACTTACCCTTCCCGTGCAAGCAATGAGCATAAAAGCCGGAGCTCTGCTCGTGGGAGATTGGTCAGTACGCTCTGTGCATCACATTCATTATTTGCACCAGATGTTGAGGGTGTGGATGAATCAGCAGTCTTTAAAGGTGATTCAGTAACCTCAGAAGCATCATGATTCTCAGCATTGATGTCAGCATCAGACACTGAAATTCGTAAAGCAGGTATTTGTTCATTGGAACATGCCTGGGATTTCTCAGATGAAAGGGGCTTCCTTTCCACGTGGTCTATGATGATATCCAACAAGTTAAGCAGCTGAAGCAAAATCATAAATGAGCAAATAATGAACACTAAGATGAAAAATTGCTTTAAACTTATTTAGAATAGGGTTACCACTAATCACCTGCTCAAGATGTGCTATACTTCTCAAGTACAGGGGTTGATTGAGAAGGCTCACAAGCAATGCAATGTAAGTGCATCCTTCCTGCTGCTCCTCAGACATTAAAGCTTTTCCACGTGACCGACCAATATTTCTTAGCTCTTGCATGGTAGGAAGAGGCAATCTAAACTGAAGTAAGATCTTGGCAACATAAGGATGATTTCGTGCCAAATAAGTGAGAGTTTCAAGAACTCGCCTAGACACCAAAGGAGGAACTCCTAAAATGGAAAAGGATAAGATAAAAGAAACCTCTCAGAACCCAAATACTACAAGTCAAATCAAGAACAAACCATAAAGCTACTCCAAATATTAAACTCATGAAGAATAAAAAGAAAGTAAAAGATCCACCTACAAAAAGAGAAATTATTCCTAAAAAATGGAGAGAAAAATGAAAATGTCCTCATGACATGACAGATTAAATCACTAGGGTTCCTTAACTCATGCCATGTGTATCATATCTTACCATCAAAATGTTGAGGACGAGAATACATAACATTATTCTGGCAACCGTAAAGCCTGTATGGTGGTTCAATTGCATTGGAATAATTGACAGGCTTTCTTGTATCAAGCATCAACAAGTCCACCAAGATTTTAACTAGGCCTATTCTGGTTTCATTATGAGCACACAAATTCAAGAGAAGCTTCTGCAATGCACCTTTATATGGTAGCTGCAGGATCAAAAATGTTAACTCCTAAATCAAAAGCAAGGATAAACATCAAAGGGAAAAATTGACTAAGAGAGCACCTGAACTAAGCGAAGTAACCGAACTATAGCTTGAAGAGCTTCTGTGCCAATTAAAGGGATGCCTTCAGCTTCAATTAGCTTAGCAGAAACACATCTGCGTGACACAATACTTGCCCCAATCCTGTCCAGGCCGGATCCAATACCTTCACCTCTCCTAGAAGACTCACCTCTGCGATTCCTAGCGTACATTCCAAACAAGCTACGATTATGATAGCGATGTGCAAATCTCTCACGCAACATGTTTGCCTCCGCAACAAGGGCAGGCGAGAGATTAGCAAGAATGGCATCAGAAGACGTTAACAGAACCTGAGGACAAAAGTAACAGAAGGAAAAAATGTTAAGAAATCTTTAACTTACAACTTAAAATTTAACCACATTATAAAAAAATAATACCTCTTCTCGCAAATCCGAAGGAAATGTTGCAATTATTGAGACAGCGTCCATTTCAACAGGTTGACCTTCAAGCTCTTGAGATTGGTGAAGCCTTTGTGCTTGCTGTTGTGCAAGGACTTCAGCTCGGATATCTGGGGGAAGGGCTGCAAGAAATTCTGGATCAATGTCTCCAGAATTCTGTTGTTCAGCATTCGAAGGTTGCGCAACTGGGCCTTGCTGAGCTGAAAGAACTTCAGTACGCAACTCCTCTGGGAGGGCATCCAAAAAGGCAGGATCAATTGATCCAGATCCAGCATCACTATTTATCTGCTGCTCAGCGGCTGTACTATCTTGATCTGCTTCTCGACTAGAATTCTCTGAAACCTCAGTAACACTATGAAGGGGTGCATCTCTCCCACCAACAGCTGTGGAATTCCCAAAAGCCGCATTTGTCCTTCTTGCACGAGCAGCCTGCTGATCAGCACTTCTGTCTGAAGAACCTTGCCTTTCTCCTCCATCATCATGGCCATCAGCACTTCCAATCTCAACATCAAGGCTTCGAAGGCTTTCCCCTAAAGTAGCCCCACTACCACTACTCTCTTGGCTTACTGCTTCAATAACATGAACAGTTGCATCATTCTGCTCAAACTGCATTTCAACAGACTGTGAACGCATACTTGATGCATTTGTTCCTTGCAGAGAATTGCTTACCGCAGGTCTCCCATCAGAATTGAGGGTGCTATCAATCGCTGCAGATGGAGGCACATTAGCATTTTCATTATTTTCATTGTTTACTACAAAAGTCTCTGGCCTTGCACCAGCCCCTGATTCCTGTAGCTGACTGCCTTCACCATGGGTCTGAGGTTCCACTATTGATGTGTTGTGATCAGAAGATTTCTCAGGCACTGGTCGCCTCAGTTGGGAGACAAGTAACTCTTCGAGGCCTTGTGGTACAGTAGCTGCACTTGACCCACTACTTTGCTGGCTCTCATCAACCCACAAGTTCAAACGATGACTGTGACGCCCATTCCTCAAAGACTGGAAAATTGTATCCAACCGTGATGAGGTGCTGTCTGAATTTCTACCAGAAATAATCATATCATGGGCATTTTCTGGAAAGCAAAATAGAGACAAAGGAGGAGGGTTGTTAAAATTAGATATGCATATAAAACTCCAAAATTAATAAGCATTAAGTTGTAAATTACAACAAAATCCAAAAATATATATTATTACAATACAGAAAATAAACCTGACTGCCTTGAAGAGGCTGAGCGTAATGCTGAAGGTCCCATTAAAAGAGGATGTGTTGAAGGGCCCAAATTCTCACCACTACGCCCCAAAGGACTGTAAATGGACGTAGTACGTCCATGACGTCTAGAACCAAAAACTTCAACTGGCATTACATGAAGAGTTTCATGGGCAAAGCTGTGGTCTCTGCCAAAAACCTCAATATGGTCGAACACATCCATTCCATTGATACCCTCCTCTAACCTTAGAATGACTCCACCTTCATCATCACCATCATCCTCCTCATCTTCCTCCAATACTTCATCATCGAACTCATCATCATCAATCTCATGATCCTCTTGATCTGTGTCAGGATGAGACAGGTGATGCACATCTTCTTCCTCCAAATTATTATGGTCCTCATCATCATCATCGTCATCTTCATCCACTTCATCCCCATCATCTCCTGACATCTCCTCATCCTCATCATCATCAAGGTTTTCTTGCTCATGGGGCTGGATTTCAAAATGAATCCCCAGACTGTCTACACCATTTTCAAGACCCCTTCCATCCTCAGAAGTTTCTTGCATATAATCATCCTCAGTAGCAGGAGCAAAACCTCCATCAAGATCCTGGTCACGTTCCATATCAACTGTAACAGATTCAAACGCACCATAGTTTTGTATGGTATTGAAAGATTCAACATGGTCAGTTGCAACTGCATCATGATTGGACTGAGATGCCATTTCCATGGATTGCGATGCATCAGCAACATTATCTACTCTCCTTGACTGATTGTGCTCCACAGGTTTGACAGAATTCTCAGCTTTGATAGCAGAAGAATCAGCAGAATGAACATGCTCCTTGGTTACAAGTTCCAAAGCTTTAATGAGCCCTGTTACAACTTTGGGTGACTCAGCATGATCCAAATCCAACACTTCAAGCGTGCGTGTTAATGACGCAACCAAACCAACGTCTATAAAAGTGGCAGAAGCTTCTGCTGAGATGCATGACCCAGTTGGTGTACGAGCAACTAGTATATCGTTCAGCAGATCAACAAAAGTCTGCATATCGCTGCTTGGAGATTTGAAACCATCACAGGAATTAACAAAGTCATTGAAAATACAATTAATCTCCGTAAATACTCTCTTCCTGGCCTCTGCAGAACGCACACAAGATGCAACCAGAAATTGACTAGACCTGATTGCTAGTTTATGCCTCCAGTAACCATCAGTTTTCTTTTCCTTTTTTGAATTCCGGGAATATGGAATAAAACTGTGAAGAATGTGGTGAAATATTCCACAAGTGGATAAACCAGCTGAGCCTCTCTGATGAGGGACCCTGAAGCTACTATTTTCACCATCTCTTCGGAGCAGCACATGAACGGAGGAAGAGTACATTAACAGAATCTCTGTCAAAAGTTTCAAGATGAATACTATCTTTGCAAGTGTTGTAGAAGGATCTTGGCCAGAAGCTTCGTTCTCCTCAGGCACAGTTGCAATGGCTTTTCCTTTACCCTTGATAGCAGCAACATCAATTTCCATATCAGTTGATGATGGTGCATCAACAGGCACCTCTGTTCTGGAATCATCTGTCAAGGGAGGTACAAAAGCACTAACTGAATCCAAAAGAAGCTCAATCACATTTACAAAGCTTGGAGGAGATTTTCTATACATTTTAACTGACTTGGAATTCAAATCATTAAATTTTCCATGCCCGGTTCCAGGACCTGCTGTGTTCATATTGCACAAATTAACCTTTCCATCATTTTGTTGTGTTTTATCTTTGCCTGATGCTTTATCCTTCTCTTTTTCTTTCTCCTTGCATTTATCTTTGTCACGGTCTTTAATCAAGATAATATAAGGTCTGTCACCAACCATTTCAACTTGGCAGACAGACTTAACAGACTGCATAAATATAAACGGATCACGCGAAATGACAGAACTTAGGTTGACAAGGAAATTACGTGGACTGACCCTTCCATTCGAATGTCTGTTAGCCATAGCAGAAAGACTGTGCTTTATCTCAGCTTCCATTGCTTGCTGCAAGGTTTGAGGATCTTCAAGGACATGATGGATAATGGTAGCAGCCACATTGTCAAACCCAGGAAAAAGACTACTTGTTGGCAACGAAAGAAGTGAACTTACACCCCCACCATCAAGAAAACAAACAGCAACAGAATGGGTTCTAGTCAGAGTAGAACAAAGCTGCAAGACAGCATGCATTGTTTCTGATGGATATTGGTTCCTTATACAACTACAAGCAATCTCTATTAGTCTCTTCTGCCCATGAATACCTATATGTCTCGGAGATCCAAACGAAGAATGCAACTTACTTTTCTTATCCTCGTCAATACTGACAGATGTCTGCTGGCTACTAACATTGTTCCCTTTCAACTGCTCAACAATTTCAGTATTCAATTTTTGGTCCACCTGATGTAGCCTATCAAGAGCAAGGAAAGCAGTAGTTACCCACTTTGGAACTTCACATTTCTCCTTCACTACTGAAGCAGAGTCCCAATCAGAAAGCAAATCAATCACAAGTTTTACCAGCCCGGCCTTTGAGGCAATTTCCCGTGCCCCCACATCCTCATGAAGAATTAAAGCAAGAACATGTAAAAGGGCGGAGAGCAGAGAATCATTTCTGCCATCAGATGCAGAACTAGAATCTCTCACTTGGTCAAGAATGAAGGAAATGACGCTGGACCTATATTGACCATCATTTTGAGAGCATATCAATACAAGGAGATCTCTAACTGGGAACGCTAGAGGTTCCTTCATCTGAAGCAGCTTTGTACATGTTGACAACAATTCCTCGATAGGAGGAAGTTGGACCATTTCTTCAAGTTCCTGGCTACTCTCACTTGTAACTTCTACATTTGTGTCAGTTTCGGAGTTCCCAAGAGACATGGCAAGTGCACGGGCAAGTTCATCATCCTCCTGGGTTTCCTCTGGATGGGAGAACAACCACTCCATTGCCAATTCCACACTATTAGATCCAACTTGCCTCAGAGCTTCTTCTGCCCTAGACCTGGAAAACCCCATCTCTACAATTGTTGCTATGGTTGTTTCATTTGGAGGGGGCCCACTAATACGAGCACTATGGCTGCTGATAACATCTTTCACTTCAACACCAGAGTAAATGTGCCTAATGATAGATATAACTGCAGTGATGAAATCATAACTGCAATCAGTAAACTGTGGATGAGTCCAAACTGGAAGCACTGCCTTAAGCACCATTGACTGAAGCACCTTTACAAAAGTTTCAGCATCTCTTGGGAAAGGAACATCTCCACTTGCAAGTGGTTGCACAAGCAGGTTTTTGGTGAATGGAGACAAAATAAAAGAAGATGCCACCAAGTGAGCCATAAGTTTGCCACAGCTAGCTAATGGACCATAAATCCATGCATGATCTCCATCTTCTTTTTCATCCTGCTTTACATTACCATCGTCGGTATCCATTGGAGATGCAGGAGCCCTATTAACAGCAAATAGCAATTGACTGGTGGCTTCAAAGGTTGTCAAAACTGATTGTATAACTCCACAGCCATATAAGCAGTTTAGCATGATAGCATTACAGGAATCAGGCCTGTCCTGGAGAATGCGATCAATGAAATCAATAACCTTACCAAAGTAGCGACACTTTGTTGATATGGATGCTTCTGAGCCTGAAGAATTTACGTGACCTCCAAAGTTCATGTGACCCAATGCAATTGAGGCAAAACTAGAAGCAACAGATTTTGATGCAGGAGATGCATTAACAGTATCATCCCGACGATGAGAAGGAAGTAACATCACTTTTCCCAACTCTTGAAACAAATGGGTAACGTGGAAGGAAAGTGACCTCATCATATCACAGCAAGAGGTGTGATATGACCTCTGCTTGTCGTAGTCCTTTTTATCGGCAGTTCCAGAAGCATTTGATGAAGTAGAATGATTCTCTCCAAACCGCATGTCTGAACCATCAATACCGAATCTCTGTTGAAAGCCACTAGCTCGGCCAAAATCACGATAAAGATTTATGAGGTCAAAGAACTGGGATTCAATACTCCATCCTGGTGTCCTTCTCCTTAGTAATGGATCGAGGAACCGTCTTAAGGAGTTCAACCTTTGCACTTCAGTATCACTTGCACTAGATTCCCGTTGTTGTGACTCAGGCTCAGCAGAACTAGCACTAGCACCATCATCATCCACTTCAAGCTTGGCATCTTCAAGGAGAGCAATCTGCCATAAAATTTTGCGATGGACACAACCAATATCTTCCAGAACATCACTGCTGCTATTTCCAAGTTCAGCAAGCAAAGCACTAATCCAACAATTATCTTTGGAAGCACCAAGAAATAGAAGGAACTCAACAAGGAAAAGGGGATAAAAGACTCTATCATCAGGCATCAACTTGGGATCCAGTAAAAAGAACCCTGAATCTGCACCAAATCCAGTCAAAGCTTTCTTCAAATGTTCCCGAAGAGAAGAACAGAAGGCACGAGCAAAAGGAGCAGAGTGATGCTGAGTAAACCCTTTAAAAACCATGTTGCAATGTAAAGCAATGGACATCCCCTCAGATGATTGTACTATACTGGGCCTTAAAAGAAGCTTCAGTAGAGCCTCAATTCCCGATTTCTCCACAAACAGGCGACACGTTTCAGAATTCTCTGTAGTTCTATGAAGCAAAACCATCAGATGCAAGATGCACAATTGGAGAAACAGCTCATCACTGATTCCTTCGGTTACAGAATCCACTGCACCAACCAGACAACTATGCTCTTCATTTCCTTTGTCTTCGGAATCAGTTTCCATTGCAGAGCTGTCATTAACTTTTTCCACAGATGATGACCCAGAGAAACTACCGCTGTGCCCAAAGGAATCAATTTTATTTACAATTTCAATGATTATATCAACACCAATGCTTCTCAATGAAGATACATGGCGCAAAAGCTCTTCAACTGCATTAGCCAAAGGAACAATTGCTTCATTCATCACCAGCACATACTTCTTGCTAGTAAATATGTCAACAAGGAATCGCAATGCTGAAGTTTCTTTCACTGCCTCCAAGCCTTTGGCATTGAGACAAATGGCACCAAGGCCATTTGGAACACATGTTATAGCCTTTGAAGATGGAAGTACCCCAGATAACACTGAAGACAAAAAGGCATCTGGAAGACCCAGTTCGAGAAGTGCAGGAAGACAAGTTGGATCTTTGTGGATAATTTCACTCATAACAGTCACAGCTGAGTAATAAATATCACCTCCAAATTTATCTGCAGTCCCATATATGAGTGATAATGTAGCAGGCAGTGAAATTTCATGAGGGTTCTGTGGTCTAGTGGAGTTTGCAGGGGCATGCGTAGCAGAACCAAGAGCCTTCAAAAGTACCTTGATAAGCCTCTTTTGGGAATACAACTGGTCACCGTTGTATCCAGAGCATTCTCCATAGACCATTGAATTACTGTTTCCACCAGAGATACCAATAACTCTATGCACTTCTATCTGTAGTCTTTGAGCCAAAAGCTCCACTCCACCCAGATCTCTAAGCAATGTCACAGCTGAACTACTGTAATCCATAAGCTTTTGTAGAGCTTTTACAGCCAAATAGACAAGATGCATATGATTTGGGTCAGAATCCTCCAAGAGAGGTAAAAAGGTTGGAACCATTCCTGACCCTCTAATATTACTTCCTGATGCAGAGGATGACGTGATATGAAGCAGATAGAACTGAAGAAGAGCCTCAATAAAAGCAAGCGATGATGGATCACTAGAACCCTTGAATGACAAAACTGCCTTCTGGAGCACATTCAGGAGGATCATTCTATTTCCTGCAGTAAAACTAATATTTGATCCACTCAAAATTCGTGCCCGGTCATGAGATGCTGAATATGCAGCTAACTGAGCACCCAATGCAAGCATCGCAAGAGTTCTAATACTTCCCGGAATGGTTTCTTCTGACTGCACAATCCTGATTAATTCATTTGTATACTCTGGTTCATTCGAAAAAAATGATGTCAGCTCATCATTAGCATCATTAGACTTAACAAGCACAATAAATGCAAGAAGGCAAATCTTGCTGTACAGCCTGCATATCCTGGGCGACCGAAAGGCATGCACATATCTAATTCTTGTTAGCAATGAAAACCGGAGCTCAGTTGGTACATTATACTGCTCAATACAATGCTTCATTATTAACAGATCATCTTCCTTCCACAAATGTAGATCTGGAATGTGTATGACTCTCAAAGTAGAACTTGCATTGCCAACGCTTTCTTCGGTGCCTTGCATATTGGGCCCATGCAATTCAAAATAAAGGCTAGAACCAATCCGTTGTTGAGACTTGTCAAGATCATTTTCGACATCAGATGGAAACAAGCTAAGCCCTTCCTCCTGTGTTCTCTCATTTGCCAAAACACATGAATACAGACCCAGTCCCTCCTCCTTGCTCCCCCAACCCTGAGCAAGAGACAGCAGATAGCTGTTTACTGAGCCACATCCAATCAACTTACCACTACCATGGACCTTGGACAGATTTATTTTAACAAGTGCGGAAAGAGTCTCCAGTGAAGCTATAAGAATTTCAGGATCAGTGGAGGAAAGTAGAAGCTTGAAATGCTGAAAGGATAATGACAGAGCTGTATTAGATAAAACAACATTGAAAGACATAGATAAAGCATCCCATGACCTAAAAAGTTGGCAAGTCACTGTAGTTAAAAGAATAATTTCTGACTCCATCTCAACATACCTCCAAGCCGTCAAATGAGCTCTTATTGTGGCAATTCTCCAAGATCGTTTGCATTACTCGTAGTATTTGAAGAACTGCATGTTTTGGAAATGGACTATCATCTTCGAGAATTTTATCTGACAGTAGAAGATCATTCCTACAAGACAAGTAAGTCTTGAAATATGTATCAAAATGAAGAAACAGTGGCCTCCAATGATGAAAATTTCCCTGAGTTAAAAGCAACAAGTGAGTGAATGAATCCAAATAAAGGGATAAACAAGACAAATAAATAGTAGAAAATTACCTTACTGTACTCCCATCGAAATCCTGAAAGAGGTATTGCTATATCCTGTAATGGACTCTGGATCACTTTATCGATAAATGCTTTAATTTGAGAAGGCTGCAAGTGACAGAACAATGTAAGATTTATTTCCCAGAAAAATATTTTTTTTAAAAGAGAAAAAAAGAACATAGAAAGAAGCTTTCTAAACCATTCAGACAAGCTAATGAAAACCAGTATATATTCCATTCGAGCAAGTTTAGGAGCAACCATTACATAAATTGACACACACGCATACAAATGTTCCCTGAATCATGTGCGTAAATCGTGTTGGGTTTTGTTCCCTAATGGACGATAGGAGTCAAACCAAATACAAGCAAAAAAATAATCTAAAAAGAAGAAAAAAACTTAATTAAAAGCATAAAATTAAAGAGAAATTTGCAGCTCTATAATGTGAAGGTCAGAACAATGGGAATATTTAATGCCATGGGAACTTAAAAAATCACCTTTTATTCAATGCATAACAAGCTTGCGAAGTCTTGGCTAACTGGTAGACCATTATTATTCTTAACACTTTGTTAACAATGAAATATTTGTTGCTTAATTGCCTTCTTATGAAATGCACTCAAAAATTTCACAAATAAAAGATACAAATTATATAAATCTTCTAATACTGTCGCAATATAGCAACATTAAATAGATGCCCTCAAGGAGATAAGAATTGCTTTGTCAAAGGTTTCAAAAGCATACATAGCACACACCTAACTGAAAACAGATTGTGACATCTTAAAATAGCTATTAATATCTCTGAAAAGTGCGTGTGCGTGTGTGTGTGTGTATCAAATCTATTTTGATAGCTTACATAGATTATATAATTATAGTTCATTATCTGACTGAACAAGAAAGGACATCCAATTACAAGCACCAGCACTAAAACAGACAATAATAAAATATTCTAAAAGTAAATAGTTGGATGAGAATTAGCATTGATAAATTTAAACTGTCTAACACTCTAGATTTATGTGGCTCAGAAAGCATTGAATGGAAGAAAACAAACCGCCCTCTCTAACCTTAAAAAAGTAAATTCACACATATACTGACAAAAATAATACTAAGAGCAAAAAAAAAGGGTAAGATTAGAATCAAGAAGAAACTTCATAGCTACTACCTAGCGCAAAATAACCAAAAATGCACAATTTAATAACACAACTTTTTTTCCAAAAAGTAAAACTATAGTGTGAGAAAAATCATCACATCTTAAGAATAGTCTCCCTGACAAACTACATGCTATGTATTCTAATTCAGCATTAACTTTAAAAATATATATATATATCTTTGAGTTAACTTTAAAGCCTCGCATTCTTGCTTAATATGAAGATCTTCATGAGTAAATATGTATCATCTTGTCATCCCAACATTGTGAAATATTGCAACTTACACCAAACTATAGACCAGATTGTTAGATAAAATATTTATAAATATTTAAGGCTTATTTGGAATAAGGGTCTTAAGCAGATAGAATGTGAGATGTGTCAAAACAATATAAGGCAAAGATTTGAATTGTGCTACGGACATAATGGAGACTGTTGCAATCAGTGTTGCCTTGAATTTTTTAGAAGTTTGCACAATTTGTTGTAAAATATAATGATTATAACCATAGTCATAAAAGCTCATTTCAATGTTTTTAAAGTAATTTATGTAGACTATTTAATTGTGAAATGATTACTTTATAAAGTAATAATTTCTATAAATTAATTGATTTAACATTTTATCACAAAATATCTTCAATTTATTATATAATGAATTATATTTCAAATTTTTATTTTAATTAAATAAAAATTAATAACAACACAAATAATCTAATTTAATTATTTTTCATGTAAGCTATACAAAAAATTCTCACTTAAATATTATCATATTCTTATCAAATTTCTCTATCAAGATTTCTTTAATTTTTTTCAATTTTAGATTTCCCATCTCATTAAATTTGTAAAATAATTTTTTGCTATCCCTCAGCTTTGACAAGGTTTACAAAGACTTACTTTTACTCGAAAATATTAGAGATCAAAACACTTAAATTTCCCTAAAAATTCTCTTTCAAAAATTTTGATCAAATAGTCACAATTTTTTATACATATTTCATCATTTAAAATTTAATTTCTCATACTAAAAAAATATTATAACATAATAAATAAATAGATTTTTTTATTTCTCTCTTTCCTTCCTTTCTTTTTTTCCTTTCTTTCTTTCCTTTCTTTCTTTCTTTCCTCTTCTGTCTACTAAACAGTAACAGTTGGTACCTTATATAAACTTTTTTATAAAAAAATTCCTACACCATATTCCTCTTTTCTCTCTCTATATTTTCTTTCCTCTCTCCCCACTGCAATTTAAAGCAGTTAAATTCTTCAACCTCAACCCAGAATCCGAAGGCAAACTCAGTTTCCAGTGGCAGCAGCCAACCGCCAACAAGCATCGGGTCTTCGCCCAAAAACACCCAAAGACTCCCCTTTTTCTCTTTCTTGCTTTTCAATTGGTTTTCCCAAAAATCACCTACATAAACCTATATCTACAAATTTAATTCCTCGATAACAACCTCCATTTTAGCCACCATCCACCGCTCCAAATGGACTGCTTTCTTAGTATGTCCCCTCCACCACCTTTTCTTCCCTATCAACGCTTTTGAAACCTAAAATACCCATCACCACCATGAACCGCCACTGCCATCGTTGCCTTCAATGGTTCCTTTAAAAATAAGGTGTAGCAACAATAATGGCTCATTATTTCCACCATTCGCCGATGCAACATTTTTTGTGAACACGACAAGCCGCAAGAACCGTGAATCAAATTCACGGTCGGTATTCAATGAATAGCGGTGGGAGTGCACTACCGCAAAATAGCAGCTGTTAGACTGCTATTTCATACCAGGTCTTCAGTTTCAGACGTTATACGCCTTTTAATGCCCATAACATAAACAAATTTGCGACCACAACTAATACTACAAGGCAAGCATCAATTTGTTATTAAAGCACTGCTCACTCTCAGTTAACCGCAACAGGGAGATAAGCAATCAGTAGAATCATCCAAACAGCCAAGAAACAAACGCAACATTAAATTACTATTACTAATACGAAAAAGTAATAGTTAGACACCTTAATGGGTTCACTAAACAGTACTAGATTCTGATAAACCCTAATCAGAAAGCATTTTCTCCGGAAAAAATAATCAAATAAAAGATAAAACTTACGGGCTCAGAGTCGAGTTTGATAGATGGATTGATGGTGGTTTCGCCTGACAAAAGCTGGCGAAGCCTCGAAGGCAAAGTCGATCTTATATTCGGCATCTCACCTTTACTTCTCTACTTCCAACAACTACAAAGATACCCAGAAAATTAAAAAAAATACTAATAATCAATACAAAATCATACCCCTAAACTACAGAAATCAAAGATTTAAAAAAAATCGAAAATATTCCAAGCAGATCAGATATTAGATTACATAAAACGTAGAAATACTGAAAGTCCAAAAAAGCGAGAGAGAGAGAGAGAGAGAGGAGACCTGAGAAAGGAGTCAGAGAAGAGCAAGCGATGCTTACACATCCAAATACTCGAGCATGAAATTAAAGACGAGAATTGAAACAGATATTCGGAAACAATGAATTAAAAGAAGCGTGAAAATCCCGAAAGCGAATAGAAGAGAAGAAATAAAAGAGGGGCGGAGGCTGGGTTGTTTGCTTTAAAGAAGAAAATTTTAGAAAAGGGAAAATTTTAGGGTCTCTGAGGACTAAATTGAAAGGAAACAATAAAATGAAGGATTGGAATATTAAAAATATATATGTAGATATATATCATATATATATATATATCGTTACTGTTAAAAAAGGGCAGCAGCTGACATGACGCACACAGTGCTCTGATGCCTACATGGCTACAGGGGTCATTTTTGAAATTAGGTTTTTGCATTTTCCTGGCCCTTCTACTCTCTTCCCCTTTTCTTTTCCTTCGCTTCTTTGATGGTTAATTTCACAAATGTGCTTGTATTATATTAGTTTTTAATTTAATATCTAAAAAAATTTTGGCTTTAAGTAGATATCTTATTATAATTTCAATAAATACCTAATAATTTCTCACTAATATTTTTAAATAAATTTTATTTAAT
>JBBYHO010000015.1:23636251-23647338 GCA_038382025.1 Adansonia gregorii | reverse complement strand
GAATATGAGATATGAGAGATATAATTTTTTAAATACATAAAAAATTTTAAAAAATAAAAAATAATTATATTAAATATATACTTATAACAAAAAATTATATCCGAATTTGAGCAATATAAAATAAATCTAAATGCTTAAAGAGATTACTTGGGTAGAAAAAAAAAAAAACTGAACTTTGAGTGAGCATCATGATCTTTCTCTTTTAAGTTTTCCCCTGTGAATTTGGCTTGGAGATTCGTACTGGGTTCATTATTGTTTGCTAGGCTGGAGTGTTTGATTGATTTAGCTATTCATCAATTCTAATATTAATAGGTCTTTGTAGATTTATCAATATGAGCTAGATTTATTCGTCTGAATTGAACTTTTTACATGATTTTTTTAAATTCAATCGATTGAAGTATTATTTAATAATAAAATATTTTTATTTAAAATTTAATTATAAAAATATAAATATTAATATAAAATAATTATTTTTAATTTTTGAGATTATATAAATATTAATATAAAAGATGATAAATATATTTTTTTATTAGTATGCTCGGTATGAAAGATGAAACAATGGTAAAAAACATAATTTTTTTCTTTTTATTGTTTGCTATGATTGAAAAATTAAGAGAAAAAAATAAAATTTATATTGTTTTACCATTATACCTTTTGTAAATTAAGATGAAAAAATAAAATCTAAAAAATATAGATAATCTTATAAATATACATACTTAGACTCATATCACTCTCATTTTCTTTTTTTTTTCAATTTGCAATGATTTATTTTGTTAATAAGTGTGAAAAATAACAATCTTTATTATTTTCTTTTCTTTCAGTTTTTTTTTCAACTAAATACATTCAAAATTTATTTTCTTTCCACATTTTTATCTTCCTCATCTATCATTTTACTTTTCTGTTCAACCAAGCACACCCTTAGGCTTTGCTTGATATGGTGGAAAGATATTTGGAAAGGTGAAAAATAGAGGAGGAAAAAAAATGAAACGATAGAAATTTTTTTTTTCTTTTTATTAGTGTGTTTGGCAAGAAAGATAAAAATATAAAAAGAAAAAATAAGTTTTCTTTCCTCTCATTACCTGTTATAATTGAAAAATGAGAGGAAAGAAAATCAAAAGTATATCGGTTTACTATTATACCTATTAAAAATTAAGATAAAAAATAAAATTTAAAAAATAATAGATAATTTTGTAAATACATCCGTATAACATACACACCATTTTCATTTTTTTCTTTGTTCTTTATACTTTTGGAGTGGTTTATTTTTGTTGATAGGTGTAGAAAATGATAATATTTTCAATTTTCTTTCTTCTCACTTTTTTTGTTTCAACTAAACACATCAAAAAATTATTTTCTTTCTATTTTTCAATCATCCTCCATCCATCTTTCTATTTTTCTGTCTAACCAAACACACCCTTAATGATCCGATGGTGCGAGTGGAAAGGTCATTGCTCGATTGATAAAAATTACTTTAGAGATAATAGGCAGGTCTTCCCAAAGAGGTCACATTGAAAGAAAGGTTTGGCAGGAATCACATTTGATTTGCACCAAACGAAGGAAAGAAAGAAAGTGGCGGTCAGTTTTTGAACTTTGAAGATGGTTTTACTCTTATTGTTGTTTGTTCCTAATTAGAAAATTCGCCAATCATTCAGAATTTCTGAGGTTCTACAAAAATAGTTCTTTGACTTCAAATTTCATATGCCTACTTTCTATCTCTACGTTTTCTTATTAAACAAACACGACATTGTCCTGCTCCTGAAACAGTTTTCCCTTGAATTTATGATATACATCTTTCTAGTTTTCAAGTTAAGATTTGCTGAGTTTTGGGGTGAAAATTTACAAACAACCTCCTAAATCCTGACAGAAGAAATCTGTATTTATTAGCAAAACATCATTTTTGTTTTTATAAAGAAAGCACCGTCTAAAGATAAAAGAAATAGTTTACAAATATCGAGATTGAACTCCGCATATCATTTAAAACAATAATTAAATGAATTAATTAAAATAAATCTTAATATTTAAAATGCTATTTTACGCGGATTTGAATATAAACACAATTATCTGGTATAGCTTTTGCTAATATATATATATATATGTATATATTTCTTGACTTGTAAGCTACAAACTTGGACTTGTCTTGCCGCCTATAAACTGTTTGATAATAATTGGATTTTATGCATGCTTTCGTGTTACTCATCGCCAAGACCATTGCCTAAGAATCGTAAGACCAAACCCAAAGTCCTAGTACTTTACTTGAAGGAAGTTCTTGTTTTTAGTGCAACAACATATGAAGTTGAACCGAATATGCACTTCTCAGGATTGGTCTTTGGAGTTGATTGGGATGGGCATGCTTTCGTATTACACAATGCTAAGACTCCATGCCCAAAGGTCCAAATCTTTGTCACGTTCTTTCGAAATTAGACCGAGTCTTTTTTTAAATCTGATAATAATTAATATATTTACACAAATATAATATAAATAAAATAATTAAAACACAAAATATAATACGAATACATATATCAAAATTCATAAAATATAAATTATTAACCTATTAAAATTTTTATAAATATAAAATATTTTAGATATGATTATATAAATACGTGAATTATTAAGTTTAGTCATTTTTTTACCGATCAAAACAATCTCTTTCATTCATCAGCATAATCATTATCACTGGCCATTAATGCCTTGATTCTTATTCTTTTGCAAATGACTTTGTGGCTTGTTGGACTCCATTTTCTCTCTCCCTCTCTTTTTTTTTGGTTTATCAAGTAACAACGGAGAAATGAAGTTGAAAACCACCTAAGTGGAAAACTTACGATCAAAATGCCGAACATTATGGATCATAAACAAACAAAAAAATGTCAAAAACCACTAACTGAGGGAATTGAATTCTCTTTCCTTCGCATTTACTTCAAACCAAAAAATACTTTATAACTAACTTTAGATTTAATTCAATTTATTTATATAATTATCTTTATGAATTAATATCTACTAATTTTGAATTCAAATCTTAGCATTTTAGTGCCAAAAGGCTTGACTTATCTTCTACCATGGTGGTGGCTTTGTAATTGACTATCATTAACAAAAATATTGTAGTGTAAAATGGAAAAAAAAGGGGGGGGGGAGTTACTGGGTGAGTGAGAAAACACCAAATGTGGGCCAATATATTAAAAAATGGGGGCATTCCCAAAGTGATGAAAGAGTTTGGGTCTTATTGAGGAACTGAAAAATATATATGTATATATCTCTACAAAGAGACAAGAAATACCCCTAATTTGTCAAAACCTTTCAATAGAAATGTCCCAAAACTTAACACCCCCCCTGCCCCACAAATCACCCTACAAGAAGCCAAAATATCCCTTACAACGTGTTGGTCTGTTAGTGCAAGTGCCCTACAAAAAAAAAAAAGGAGGAGCAAAATAGTCCGGACATTTTGCAACATGCAATACTTCTATAATATGAAGGGGACACTTTTGGGAAAATTCATTGCCTCTAACAGCTCACTGCCGTGCCTTTCTGATGTCCTTAGGCAACCATCCGAATGCCATACGATTGGCATCTTTGAACGAGTAAAAACATTATCCAAACTCATCTTTTGACAATTTAGAGTTATAGCTTAGCTAGGCTTCCCTTTCTAACTTCATCTTTTAGGTCAGCAACACCATGCTCTGCTTGCTAGTCTGGGTCGTACACTACGTTATACAATCAAAACAACTTCTAAATCAAGAATTTAACCTAGTCTACTCAAAAAATCACTTTTATGAAATAATATTTAATATGTTTGAGATTTAAATTTTTATGTTTATAATTTTTTTTCTACTTTTAAATAGTGCCTTTTATTGTACCATAAAAAACCCTAATAACCTTTTAGTTTTTTTAAATATTCCTTTTCTTTAAAGATCGCTATGACAACAACTACTTCTTCACTAAATGCATTATTCGCAATCTTATAGATAAATTCTAGATATGATATAATCATAAATTCATATTTTTTTTTTCATAATGAAAAACTCATTTATCTTAATATTCGTTAAATGCATAATTTATCTTAACTTTGTTTCAAATATTGTTGCATATTTAAAAAAATATATGGTCACGTGAAAAAAAAGATATTCATTTATCAACTTGATTGACAAAATGAAATGCATTATGGTCAATATATACGGGTTTGCGTTTGTCCCATATTAATCAAGAAGGAATCATGGCAGGCAGAGACCAAAAGGAAGATTAGGTCATTTCCATAGCTGCAACTTATAATATTCGGCCATTTTCATCTTTTTAATTATTCGTATTTGAAGCATATTTGAATATAAGTACAGTAAGGGTTCTCCAAATATATATGTATATAAATTTAAAAAATTATATTAAATACATATTTATATTCGATACTCATCTTGAATCTAGATGACGTAAACCATAGCTTCCATCCAAAGAGAAAGAGTGGGATAATATTGCACATGCACTCACATATCTATTTTTATTCTAAACATTTAAGTGAAAAGTATTAAAATTGAGTTATAATAGATTTTTTGGATCTTATAGTTTTATGTGAGTGCATGAAACATGCATGTTAAATAAATTTATATAAAATTTTTCTCTGAAAAATAATTTTTAAAGAAGTATGAAACTTTGGTAAAGTAGTTATTAGTAGTTATTTCTTTAATCTTACCCTTTTAATCCTTTTTTTTTGTCAAATAGTTTGGTGCATTAACACTCTACATCTCTATTTTAAATAGATATATGATAATTTATATATTGTATTTTATTTTTTTAATAATTATATAAATATAAATATTAAATTTATCAAAATTTTAAATAAAAATATAATAAATATATAAAAAATATAATATCCTATTAATTATATCTAAAATTATTATTGGTTGATTAATTTGGTGGGTTGTCCTTTATATAGAATGCTTTCTTCTTTTTTATTTTAATTTTTTTGGAATTTTTTAATTGGTGAATTCTTGTGGCACACAGAATGATGCCATTGGTGGGCTACTAAGTTCAAGCAAAGTGGGTTTGAGATGCGAGACACGTGTCACAATTAAGACGGCCCACTTTTGTCCATGGGGATTGATTTGTAACGCCACGTGGCTTAAAACAATATTCGATTTGAAGTTTGAGAATAATGTGCTGGAAAATGATGGCTGTGATCGATAAAATATCCCCTCCCCCTTCCCTCCCCCCCCCCAAAAAAAATAAATAAATAAAATAATTAGTGGGTGGCACTGTGGGAAGATTCTCCAAACCAAAAAGTATATATAATTTAAATTATTATTCTTTATTTTTTAGATTCATTTGGACATAAAATTCCAATACAAATTTTACTTTATCCTAACGTATTTTGTAAATTCAAAAATTAATTTAATTAATTTATATTATTATATGTTTGAAATTTAAATATTATCTAATTATTTTTTAAAAAAATATGAGAATTCAATAATTGAATAAGTTTTTTTTTAAATGTGCATAGTTAAGACATAATAATAATAATAATAATAATATTTTATTAAATATAATAATTTATTTATTTTTATTATTTTTACAACGAATATATTATTATATATGCTAACATATATAATTGGCCTTTATGCTTGAATGAAGGGTCTGCTTTGCACCAAAAGTTGGCTTCTCTTTTTCAGTTCTATAATTTGACTTAGACAGCCCTCCATTCACGGGTTAACTTCCTTTCTTTCTTTCTTCTTTTTTTTTTTTTTTATCAAATAAATTATTTTTATTAAATTTAAAAAACATATTATAATAATTACAAAAATCTTTTATTTTTTTTGTTTGTTAAGCAGTGTCTTTACATATATATATATATATATATTAAATCAGTTCCTTTTAAGCAATTTTTTGTTAAAAAAATATAGCATTTCTTATAACAAATATAATTTACCTAATTAGGTGAAACCTAATAAATTATCTTTGGAACAATTCTAATTTTATTCAAATATAGTTTTTTTTCCTTGATTTTCTGGCACAATTATTGTCCTATAATGTATGTTATCTATTAAAACATCTGTGTATGTGTATGAATTTGTCCTATAATTTTTTTTAATTAAATAAAAGCAGTACATTAAATACAAAAATCTTATTATCTTCAACCAATTATTTTAATGTGCATTTTCAAGATATATACTTGAGCATAAGCCTGAGTGTATATAGTATGAATTTTGAAAAAAAAATCATAATTGAAAAATGAGAATATATTTATATATTTTGGAGGCTTTAACAGAAAGATAGGGTCCCAATTCAATGTAGATGGCTGCAGGGTAACATAAATTAGCTATTTAAGATAAAATTTTCAGTAGAATTATATTTATTTAACATTGCTGTTGACACAAATTTGATGAAGTAAAAAATTGTGTTTCATGTAAACCATAACGCTTAAAAGGTATTCGTGGTCAATCTGGTCTAGCATCTATATTATATAAAATATGTGTTTAAACTGATGTCACGATTTAATTAGATCCTGATTCAGTCAATGAAATGACATAATATTAAAGTTAATATTAAGAATATTTTGATCTTTTAATATGTTTTTACGCATATGCATACATTTTTTAAAATTAAAAAAATTTGGATTTTATTTCATCAGTTGAAGCAGGGGCCATCCCCATTCCTCTTCACCTAAATTCCAATGCCAAGGCCCCTATTTTCAGACTTAAGCAGATACTTCTCCATACTCTTAATTAGATTTAAATTGCAGTCGCAGAAGTATTTTCAATTACGTTATATTTAATATAATCGTAGATGTAATAAATATTAATGCAGTCAATTATAATAAATATTGATCATAAAATCAATGAAAGAAAGAATTAAAACCTAAAATAATAATCATAAAATTGACTTATAGTTGCTATTTAAATCCTATTCCCGATATATTTTATAGCTGTTCTATAAGCTGATATATTTGCCCCTCTTGTAGTATGAATAAAGTGCAGCCAGTGCATGAAGAAGGTAGTTAGGTCTCTGATGTCCATAATCAGGCTACATCCCCCATGGTTAACTCGAATTTGTCGATTTAATTAATATTTAAAGAAACACTGCTCTTGAGTTTGAAATTTAATTTAATTAATTCATAATTAGTCAACCCTTAAAGATAGCATCAAGTTGATTTAGGATTTAAACTTCAATATCTATAATTCATTTTTTGTCTTTAGATAGTGACATTTTCATATACAAAAATACCACTCTCGACATATTAATGAATTAGTGAAATGGTAAAAACCAATTCAATTGATAAAAAATTATATTTAGGTATTTTTTAAGTGATAAGATTTGAATGTTTATCTATTTCTTAATTATATATAAAAATAAAACCATACTATCAAACCACATATTTTATTAATTATTGATCATATTTAATATATATTTAATATCAAAATCATATATTTAAATATTTAATTTTATTTTATTCAACTTTCAACTAAACCGTTCTATTCAATTAATTAAATCAATTACCGGAGTTCTTATTGGTTTTAACTTCAATTTGAACTTTGATTCATGGAAAAAACATAATCATTACATTAATTTTTAATTTTGTAAAAATAATTGATTTGATGTAAAAAAATTTCTTTTAAAAAATTTTCGATGATTAAGGGGTGCTTGTAAGCACCCGTTAACGAGATGCTTTATTATTATTATTATTATTATTATTATTATTATTATTTAAGAATTGGTCCATTTTTTAAAGCTAAGCTATGAAGAGACATATCAGTAAAAGAAAGAATCTATGTAAAGCTGGAATTTAATTTGTAAATTAAGTATGTATTAGAAACATAAAAAAGGTTTTTTTGCCAAAAGGTATTGTGATAATTTTCCATTTTAGGTAGTGCTCAACCATAGGTTGTTGCCTTAAAAAGGATGTAATAACAACAACAAAGGCAGGCAGAATCTTTGCCACACGTCTTTTAAACAACCGACAGCTTAACCCTTTTCTCACTTTAATCCAACTATATATGAAGAAATTAATTAAATAATTTGGATGTAATAATCTTAGAGAATGAAGAAAAACATGATATAGATATGATAATAATATAAAAATAATTAATAAATATAACATATAATATTTAAATATAATTAACATGATACATTTAATATATTAAAATTCACACATTCATTATGCGGTATCAAAGAAAAAAACTTATTAAAAATATGTAAAAGAGAGGAAGATATTTTGATTGTTATTGAATAAAAAAAATATAGGAACGTTTTTTAAATTAATTTTTAATTTAAAAATAGTAAAAGATACAAATATCCTTATAAATATATGTTTTATTTTATTTTTTGGTTTTGTGTAATTTATTTAATTCAGTTGGAGTCATTTTATTCATGATATTAAACTTAATTTTTGTATTTAAAATTAATAAATTTTATAAATTTTATTGTATTTTAATTTATACTGATATAATAAAACAAAATAAAAAAATGCACACAAGAATTATTTGATATATATCTATATATCAATTAGGTTTATTTCATTCTCTAATATTTGTTATTAATGCAATATGGGATTTAAAAAAAAGCGGTTGTACAGTACAAATTAGAGTGGGAAAAGTATAGATAACAAGTTATAATTTTTCACATCAAACTTTTTATGATGTGGGGAAGGAGGTAGAACGATTGTATAAAAGGGATATATATATTTTTCATTTAAATCATGATACATATATTAGATTTTTTTAAACAAAAAATTAATTATTTATCACACGTTATGTGATATAATTTGAATGGAACTGATGTATGTTGATGCAAAGTGATCGTCTTCATACAATCTTTTCTCGATTGACTGAACTCTAATTAATGCTCAGCATGACCGTGTGAGCTAGGCAGAAGAAGATCTGTTTCAAGTGAAGCTGATTTCACAAGTTCATCATTAATGCAATGTATCCCTTGAAGATGATCAGCCTTGTTCTTGTTGTTAGTGTCATTAGGGTTGGGGTAATGTTCTTGTTTTCTTGATATTGGCAATGGAGGAGATTCATTATGGCAACTTGTATGTGTGAGATCTCTTGATCTTTCCGCTTGAACCGTCCAATCTGTTCTACAAAGGACTAACAGCATGAGCAATGCACAGGTTGCTTGAGCTGCAAGCAAGCCAAACCAGAGGCCGGCGAATCCCATTTTGATCACGAACCCCATCAGGATCGAGACTGGCATCCCCACCAGGTAAAATGATCCCAGGTTTATGTTTGCTCCAATGGTTGGCCTGGCACTACCTCTTAACACCCCACAACCGGTTGTTTGAGGGCAGTTCCCAAGCTCACAAAGGCCAGCGATCGGCAATGCGACTGCCGTAAGCTCGAGGATTTCAGCATCGTTGGTGAAAAACTTGCCCCATCGGTGTCTCATCAAGATTGTGAACAGCATCGCCGACAGGCCTATAGCGATGGCGACGAAGAGCGAAACAATCATGGAAATGCGAGCTTTTCCGGGCCTGTTTGCGCCAAGTTCGTTCCCAACTCTCGTGGAAACTCCGACGCTTAATGCAGAAGGGAAACAATAGACTAGGGAGGTTGTCTGAATTAGGATCCCCATGGAAGCAATGGTAGCCTTGGGGTTAGCAAGTATGCCGCAAAGCAATATCATGAATTCATACCACCACCATTCGAGGCAAACTGAGACACAAGTTGGCACCGCAAGAGCAAGCAAAGACGACCAGCCCTTAAGACAGTTAGTGCTTGGAGTAACCCAGGAATCTTTATATACACCTGAGAAGTATACGAATGAAGAGAGCAAGATGAAGAGGTTGAGATTAGTCCAAGCCATAGCCATTGCCACCCCCGCCACACCAAGCTTGAAATGGACAACGAGAAAGAAATTCAATGGGACATGGAGAAGCACAGCAATGGCTGAACAGTAAGTTACAGGTAATGTAATGCTTTGGGTCCTGAGATAGATTCGAAGTGGGTGAAGAAGTGAAAGAAATAACAGGTCAGGAATGGCGAAAAGAATGAATCTATGGGCCATGGACGATATTTCTTTGTCTTGACCACACCATAGAAGGATAGCTTTCATGTTGAACCACATGAAAAAGATAGGGATCGAAGCTGAGAGGAGTAGAAGCACCGTTCTTTGTAAGGTTAACCCAAGGAGTTTCCATTGTTTAGCACCGTAAGCTTGCCCGCAAATGGGTTCCATTCCCATGGCTAAACCAGAGATTACAGAGTAGCCAGTAATGTTTGCAAAACCAATGGCAAGTGAGCCACCAGCAAGCTCAAGTTCACCAAGATAGCCCAGAAAGAGCATGGAGATCATGGCTCTTGAATATAGAAGTAAACTACTGATCGCTGTAGGGCCTGAGATCTTCCCAATGGCTTTGACTTCTTCCAGGGCCTGAAAAGGCAATCAAACCATGAAAATAAGCCGTTGGCTGATAAACAAGAAGTACCCTTTTCTAAAAGGTTACTGAAAAACAGTATAGAACCTAATATTAGTTTGGATTTTTTATAATTTTAGCAGTTTATAATTTATTACCTCATAAAAAGTTGGCAATCTATGTAGCTTTCCTTCATCATCAATGGGAAGATCCAAAGTTTTCTTAAAAAGGGTTTTGGTTGACGGGAGAAACGAGGTCATTGGAGAAGATGGCTTTGGGTTATACATAGATAGAGTTTAACTATCTTTATTTCTGGACAAAAGATGTTATGGAAAAGGAAAGGAAAGGATGGATGGATATGTTAAATGAGATTTGATTGCAAAGGAAAAGCAAAGACCCTGTTTGGTTTTATGGGGGAACTTGTTCGTTTTGAGGGAGGGTTTGGCGAGGGACGAATGTGGATATTTATACAAGAGGGGATTGTTGAGGAGGGAAACTCTTATAATCCTCTTTGTCCGTGCCATCTACTATATCGCACCAATTAAATTTTGTCATGCGATAAATAAAATAAAAAATACGATAAAAGTAACTGACGAGGCATGAAAAAAGAATAATGACAAGTAAAAAAAATCTAATTAAATTATTAAATTTAAATAATTATTTTTTAAAAATATTTTTAATAAATATAAATATATATTTTTTCAGAATACAGTTCTTTTATGGGGATTGGTCTGTTTGGGTTCATGAACATGTCAAA
>JBBYHO010000015.1:23595960-23614152 GCA_038382025.1 Adansonia gregorii | reverse complement strand
TTAAGTACAAAATATTATTTTTGTTATTAAATAATAATTTGGGCAAAATTCAAATGACCTAAATTCATAAAAATCTCATCCAAGGTCCAACCCGCTTGGCCTTTAGACATATCTATATATGCTACTCGGGCCTTTTATTTTTTAAACATATTTGTTTTCTACACATACAGTACATGGAGATTATTATACCTTTATAGTTGACGACCGCCTTACTGGAAGACCACAGTCGACCGCTAATAAACTTGAAGGCGATCGTCCAACCTCGTCTAACACTGATGTGACACCTCCGACAGTGGCTTAAATCGGAGTTGACATCTACTGAAAGGGCGGTCGACTGGCTAGGCCGACCATTAGACAACAAGGCCTGACACTTAGCTCGACGTAGGTCACATCATCACCAAATCACTTGATATGATGTCTTCAAGCAAATATTATAAAAGAGAGAAGCATATTCACAGGTAAAGAGACTAAAAAAAAGACCTAAATACACTACAAGAAAACACCTCTGACTTAACCATCAGAGAGGGCTCCCGGAGTCAAACTCCAGCGTCCTCCTGACTTCTCTTTGTATTGCCGGAACAGGAACAGATTCAACCTCCAAGTGTCGACAATGTGAGCATCAACAATTGGCGCCCTCTATGGGAAAGCGATCAGAAAAGACCATGGCCGACCGGAGTGCTGACGTCCCACAGAACACCCCATCACCCCCTAAAGCAACGAACCTTACTGAAGTTCCGACAGCCCCTGCAATGCCTAGCTCATCAAATATCCAAGCTTCTCACATACCTATCCCGTTGCCTTCATGGCTATCTCACTCACCATTAGCATATTACCAAAACTTATGGGGATTGATCCCGCCGCTGGCCACTTTCATTCCGCACCCTGACCCCACCGCTGGACCAAGCACCACGGTCCTAGCAACCATTACCACTAACACCCTACGTACACCTCGTTACCTCCATCTATCCATCTTAGTACACCCACACCCCCTAGCCAGCCAGATTACCATGCGCATTACCAAGTGCAATTCCAAGCCATTGCCAGTCAACTGGCCGCCATTCAACAATCGCAGATGCAGTTGGCCCAACTTGTCAACTCGTAAACCAATCACCAGAATACGCAACCTGTGGATCGCCCCAATCAAAACACCACAAACAACCCACAATCAAGCACACAGGAGAGAAATGCTACAGCCGACTGGGCTACATGCCCAATGGTTGGAGAGAGCTTTTGATCTACTCCAGTCCCTTGGAAAATGACACAGGGAACTTCTCATCATACCAGTGGTCAAAACGAGTCAGGATCCACTCTAAACCTCGCTCAACAGGTAGCAGTCATGAAATAAGAAATCAAGGAACTCGGTAACCCAAGAAGGGATAACTGGGAATGGTTATCTGAGGAACACAATCCCCTCTCTCCAGACATTCGCGGGATACAAGTCCCTGGCAAAATCAAACACTCTCCCAACACTTACGATGGCAAGTCTGATTCGGCCGATCACCTAAACCATTTTCGTGCTTTCCATAATCTGTGCGATGTGCCGGACACCATCCAATGCCGCATTTTCCCAACGACACTTCAGGACTGGCACGGACCTGGTGGTACTCCCTGAACCCGGGTTCTATCACCACTTTTGATCAATTGGGGAAACATTTCCTAGCCCATTTCAGCAGTTACAGAACAGCGGCCAGAATGTATGCAAGCTTAATGGCGATCAAGCAAAGTCATGATGAGACGATTCGCGAGTACCTCAAGTCTTTCAACGTAGCTGCCCTAGAGGTCAGGGATCTGAATGACAAGTGGGCCATCCAGGCCTTCACAACTGGCCTCCGCCATAAGTATTTGAAGTATACCCTGACTGACGCACAGCCCACGAAGTTATACCAGCTCTATGAGAAGGCTCAGAAATATGTCGAGGCTGAAGAAATTGAAATCGTGAGTCGGAAGGCGAAAACATGGAATCGCGAGCAATAAGGAGGTCGGGGAGTAAAGAATAATTGGTTTGCTGACTAACCTGGTAACAGAACTCAAAGAGACGTGCCAGCTCCAGCAGAACAGCGAAGCCCATTGAGGAAGCGATCGTGGCTTGCTTCGCACACAAAATACGAATCATACACGCCCCTAACTACGTCGCGATCTCAAATTCTTAATACAATAAAGAAGGAAAGCCATCTAGAGCGTCCGCTCCCAATGATCGGCGATCGCAGCAGGCATGATCCTACCAAATGATGCAACTTTCACAATGACATCGGGCACGCCATAGACGACTGTTATTGTTTGAAAAACGCCATAGAGTCATTAGTGAGGAAGGGGGCGATCAAGCAGTTCGTCAAAAAGGAGTCGCATGCCCGTAACACAACGAGATCACAAGACGAGTGCCAGGAGACTGCCCCCAAGCGACCTATCATCGGCATTATAAATGTGATCGTCAGTCCGACAGAAACGTGGACGATTAGTAAGTCGAAAAGGAAGCCCCACCTTCGTTCTGTAATGGCGATCGACGTTGCACCTAAGCAATCAAAACAAATGGATTGGGCAATCTGCTTCGATGAAGATGACACACAACTCTTATTCGACCACGAGAATGATCCCATTGTTGTATCAACCACCATCGGTAACTACCAGGTTTATAGAATTCTCATCAACAATGGGAGTGTTGTCGAGATTCTATAATGGGATGCTTTCCTCCGCATGGGCTTTACTGCAGAAGACCTGACTTCATCAGCTCCAATTTATGGATTCGTCAACCAACCAATACCTGTCAAAGGGACGGTTACACTCCCGATTACAATTGGCGACTGGGAATACACTGTGAACACCATGGTCGATTTCCTTGTTGTCGACCAGCCTTCCGCTTATAAATGAAAAAGATGAAGATGGTCACTGTAGTGTACTACCTAATGGTAAAATTCCCCACACCCACTAGAGTCAGGTACATGCGTTCCGACCAACGAACTGCCCGCCAATGCCACCTCATGTCCATCGAAATGACCACACGCCAGCAAGACATCACCAAGGACAAAAACCCCAGCACCTCGGTTTACACCATTATGCCAACATAATCTGAGCCACTCAGCCTGGAGCAATTGGACATCAGAGACGGTTTCTCTGATCAAAAGCCTCAACCAACAAAGGACACAGAAATAGTTACCCTTTATGATTCTGATCCAGAGTTGGCTAACACCATTGGTTCCTCGCTTAGTACTACAGAAAAGAAGCTACTCACAAGGTTCCTCAGGAAGCATGTTGACGTGTTCGCATGGTCCGCAGTCGACATGCCTAGTATTGACCCGTCTGTAGTCATGCACTCGCTACATGTGGACCCGTAAGCCACACCAATCAAGTAAAAAAAGCGTAAATTTGCACCAAAGAGGCTCCAGGCCATACGCGAACAGGTCGACAAGCTACTGCTAGCTAATTTTGTTAGAGAAGTAAGACACCCGGATTGGTTGGCTAATGTCGTGATGGTCAAGAAATCCTCGAAAAAATGGCGGATGTGTGTGGACTTCACTGACTTGAATAGAGCTTGCCTAAAAGATAGTTATCCTCTCCCCAATATTGATCAACTAGTTGACGCTTCTGCAGGCCACAAACTACTAAGTTTTATGGACGCCTTCTCAGGGTACAATCCAGATGGATCCCTAGGACCAGGAAAGTACCGCCTTCGTCACAGAGGATGGCACTTATTGCTATCAGGTCATGCCATTCGGCTTGAAAAATGCTAGTGCCACCTATCAAAGGTTGGTCAATACACTCTTCAAATGGTAAATCGGGCGTTCGATGGAAATTTATGTCGATGACATATTCGTCAAGAGCCTCTCTCTTCAGCAACACATCGATGATCTTTCGGAGACGTTCAACATACTTTGTAAGTACATGATGAAACTTAACCCTTTGAAATGCGTGTTTGGTGTTTTTGCAGAGAAAATTTTAGGATTCATGATCTCCTCCAGAGGCATTAAAGCCAACCTTGAAAAAATCAACGCAATCTTACAGATTCGCCCGCCACAAACGACCAAAGAAGTGCAACGCCTGACGGGACGTATAGCGGCACTCAACCGCTTCATTTCCAAATCCGTTGAGAGATGTCTACCATTCTTCAGACTTCTCAGAAAGGCGACAAATGGACCAAAGAATACCAGCAGTCGTTTGACCAACTAAAGCATTATCTAAGCACCCCTCCCCTACTCGCTAGCCCGAAGAATGCTGAAGCACTATTTGTGTACCTTGCCGCATCACATGAAACTATTGCTGCGGTTATGGTACGAGAGGAACAGGGTCATCAGTATCCCGTTTACTACGTTAGTCCGGCATTGTAAGCTAGCGAAGTATATTACAGCAAACTAGAAAAACTTACTTTTATGCTAGTCACCGCAGTAAGGAAACTAAGACAGTACTTCCAGGCGCACCCAATTACTGTACTCACCAACCAACCTCTCAAAGATGTTTTCCTGAAAATCAATTCCGCAGGACGTCTCGTTCGCTGGAGCATCGAACTCAGTGAATTCGACCTCTCATACAGTCCGAGGAAAAGAATAAAAGCACAGGCGCTAGCGGACTTCATCGCCCAATGTTCTTTCCAGGAATCTGAAGAAGCTACTTAGAATTCTGACCCGACCGACGATCGCTCATGCTGTCCTCAATCTCAACCCCCTTGCAAAATCAACGAGTGATAAATTTTTGTTGATGGTTCCTTCGACAAATCTCAAGGTGGTGCTGGCGTATTGCTAATCGACCTAAAGGGCCAAAAATGGTAATATAGCCTCGATTTCAATTCTCCACCTCCAACAACGCGACTGAATATGAAGCTCTAATTGCCGGAATGGAGTTAGCCAAAACCTTGGGCGCTAATCACTTAATCGCCCACACAGATTCACAACTTGTGGCCAGTCAGACCAACGACCTATTTGAGGTCAAAGACGCTCTGCTGGCAAAATACCACAAGATCGTGGGAAATCTCTCCCAGCAATTCGCCCACATTGCAATTAAGCAAATACCTAGAGAAGACAATTCAAGAGCCGATGTTTTGTCGAAGTTGGCTAGCACCATCAACATTGCCACAAGGGGCAAAATCCTCCTTGAAAGCCTCTCAGCCCCCAGCTATGACTGATATGTGCATCACATTATGGATGATACTGACGAAAGTTGGATGAAACAGATTCTTTCCTTCCTCAAGCACAACAAACTCCCAACCGACCCGTTGGAGAAGAGGCAATTAGGAAAACGAGCGTCAAGATTCTGGATGACTTCCTATACAAAAAGTCCTTCACTCTTCCATTACTCCACTGCCTGACACCCACAGAGGCAACTTACTTCTTGAAAAAGATTCACGAAGGCGTCTGCGGCAACCATCTTAGCGGGCGGTCGCTAGCACTAAAAGCCTTGCGCCAAGGTTTCTTTTGGCCCACAATGAGGAAAGATGCTACAGCACTCGTCAAAAAATGCGACAAATGTCAACCATTCGCCCCTATCCCCAGACAACCTGCTGAGGCGCTCAAACATATCTTCTGTCCTTGGCCATTTTGCTCCTGAGGCATAGGCATATTGGGACCTTTTCCCATTGTAACCGCCCAGAGAAAGTTCTTACTAGTAGCCTACGACTACTTCACCAAATGGGTCAAAACGGAACCAGTCACCACCATCACTGCCCACAATATGAAAAATTTTATCTGGCGGTACATTCTTTGTCGATTCGGGGTACCCAATGTTATTATCATAAATAACGGCAAGCAATTGTTGGCTGACAAGCTGCACGATTTCTGTTCATGCTTCAACATTAGCCTAGTTCACACTCGGTTGCTCATCCTCAGTCGAACGGCCTGGTTGAATCCATGAACAAGAATATTCTACAACCTTTGAAAAAGAAATTGGATGATGCTAAAGGCGCCTGGGTCGACGAAACTCCTGGTGTACTTTGGGCAATACAGACAACTGTTACCCAGGCGACTGGTGCCACTCCCTTTAGCCTAGTTTACGGAACCAAAGCCGTGATACCCACAGAAATGAGGGTACGCAGCACCCGCACCGCTTATCCTGACCATGACTTAAATTTCGAACACTTCAAGGCTAACCTGGACCTGCTTGAGAAAGCTAGAGAAGATGCAGCAATCCATATGGCCGTACGCGCTCAACAGGTTAGTCGATATTATAATCGACGTGTTTTTAATCACCAATTCCTGGTTGGAGACCTAGTACTCCGCAATTGTGAAGCTAGTCGACCAACAAGAAAACGTAAAAACTAACACCCAACTGGGAAGGCCCCTATCAAATCCACTAAGTTCTAGGCTATGGCGCTTTCAAGCTTGTCGAACTCGATGGATGACCCATCCCTTGCACATGTAACGCCACCCACTTAAAAAAATATTACTTGTAAGTATGACTACTTCCAATACTAAACGTTGCCATTCTTCAATTCTGTCTTAGCTATCGCATTTAACATATCTTATTATTACAAACACACACTCGCCGCCCAGGCATCCCTTATTGTTGCTATCATACAATCGTCGCCCAAGCATCCCTTATTATTGCTATTGTGCAATCATCGCCCAGGCATCTCTTATTATTGCTATCACGCAATCGCCGCCCAGGCACCTCTTATTATTGCTATTACGCAATCGCCGCCCAGGCACCTCTTATTATTGCTATTACGCAATCGCCACCTAGGCAGTTATTCTACGATGCAATCGTCGCCCAAGCATATACTCTTATTGCCATAATGCAATCGTCGCGCAGGCATACTTTACCATCCACCCCATTTCAATCGCCTGAGAAATGCTCAACTCATTAAAACAAGTTATTTACAATAAGGGACTAGGCCTCATATTACCAACCCCCTGACATCAACGATATTTGAGACATGCAAGCAATCCACACTAACTTGATTCACACAAGATATATTTTATTCAATCTCTAAAAAGTTATTTACAACATCTGTATTTACATTGACGGCCTAGTCCCTAGTCAACGACACGGTCTGTGCACCAGCCTCATCCCCAAACTCTCCCTGCTCCGACTCTTCTGTTGGAGGGGTTATCAAGGCTGCATCTCTCACTCGCCCTGCTTCAATTTTTGGATAGCTTGGCAGTAAAACGTTGAAGTCTTCAGGAGGCGTATATACACGACCCAAGTCAACCGCCCGCAAGTCCAAAGGCCCTCGCAGCAGTTGGACCCCGTATAAAGCGCTCTAATGATATGAGTCCACAGCGGTGAACAACTTGTCAAAGATCACCTCTTGCTGTTTTTTCAACTCGTCTTGACGGCGACCTTGTAGTTCGCCTATTCGACCTTCCAGCTCAGCAACCTTGGATTTCGCAGACGCCAACTCTGTATCCCGCTCCTCCAACTTCCTAGCCGACTTCGAGGCAGCCACTTTCGCCTTTTCACACCTTAGCAACAAATCGGCTATCTCGGTCATCCTCTTATCCTCAATTTCTTTCAAGGAAGCCTCCAGCTTGGTGCTCACCTCCTTCTGCTTCACAACTTGAGCGTCTAGCTCTGCGATCTTGGACGCCTGCTGGTTGAATTTTTTTTGCCAATTGGCCATCTGACAGGTATACACTGTTTGGCAGTGCAGCGCCTCCACCAACCCCATCATGGCCACATTTAGATTCTGCGCAGGACTCCGCCTTGAAAGTGCCTCTCGGTCACTTCCAGCCAGACCTTTCATCGCCCACCTCACAGCGACCTCAAAGTCTGGCACCCGTCCGTTCTGCAGAATGCCAGCAATGGCTGAACTAGGCCCACCACGAGTAATTTGTGGCCTTTCTGATACAGTGCTTGGCTGTGAGGTTGTCCCAAGTGCTGGCCCACCGCTCGACCCGACCGTTTCCACCACTGGGCGTTGGGTAGGTGCTGTTGTAGGAACGGTAGCAGACATATGCAGCATAGCTTCTTGACGACCACACGATGCTCCAACAGCTGCCTCACCCGCCTCAGCACCTCCTAGCTCACCTACCTTTCTCTTCCCCTGTCTTTGCCGTACAATAGCCCTCTCCGCAACAGCCTGCCTAGCCACCTGTTCTGCCAATGCCGCCTGAATTGGATCCATTCTTGCAACACAAACTAGTCAAGTTAGTACCATCGTACACGTTTTCACCTTTACGAGTGACTAGAAAAAATACCATCGTCCACTCCTTGATTCGATTGTCAACCGCCTTCCACTCCCCCCTCACCACTCGCCCCTAAACCATCCTCCACAGCACCCACTCCCACCTCCCCCGCAACCCCCCTCTTCTACATCTTCTATCCCCTTCTCAGCCACTTGCTCCCCTACAAAAGTCAACACCCCTTTTCAGCAATCATCATTACCATGCACGCCATGCTCAAACTTAACGTAAAATTGAAATTATACCTCTTTGATGTCGTAACAACCGACGTCGCCTCTAGCGTCCAACGGGATGCACCAAACCCTCAAGCACATCTTCCAAGTCTCGCCCAAGGCATTCCCTCTAGATGTTATGAAACGTCAAGTACGCCCTGCTGCTCACTGATCCACCCCTAAAGAAGAGGACCTGATCCTTCTTCGTCTTTTCCAGCACAACCCTCTCGTTGCTAGCTCTCGCCTTCGTACCCCAATGCATATGTGTATTCGATGGCAGGTCGACGATCATTTGCCCTCCCTCCCTTGCTTGTAAATAGTAAAAGCAGGGCTCAGCCCGCTTTAAAAAATAGAGCTCCTTCACCACCCCAGTAGACGGTCACCAACCTTTTTCCTTGCACACCAAGAAGTATGTCAAGAGGATCGCCCAGCTGTTCGGTTTCAGCTGGTTGGGCGACAACTAATATTCCTCTATGAACTCGTAGAAAAATGCCTCCAGCGGTAGGTGGAAGCCTGCTTTGAAGATATGTAAGAAAAATGCCATGCTATTGCCTTCGGCGTACGTTGCTCGCTCCTGCGGCCTCGCTTCAGTGATCTGGTACCTCTCCAGATCTACTCTTCGATCGTACAGCCACCGCCACACTATCTGCATGTTCACCACACAGACATGCCTATCCACCGCCTCGATGTCCACCATGGTGATCGCCTCCTCACCTTCGGCTTCAACCGACCCCTCTTCCTGATCGCCACTCTGCTCAGCGCCCACTTCTCTTACCTCCTCCTCTTCTTCCTCTAGTACTCGTTGGTTCGCCATCCCCCCCTAGGCTAACCGTCCAACTATCACCCTTACTTCGTTCCCTACTTCCTCTAGTCTACCCTTTCTTGCCACCGACTTCACCGATATCCCACCCCTCTTTACCATATATACCTCCACCCCCAACAATGCAAAGCCACACAGCAAAAAGCATAGGGACTCACCGAAACTTACCCAACAATGGCCTCACTTTTCGCAGCGCCCCTATTCGTACCTTCACACGAACGATTGCTGCTAAACAACACACAAAACCATTAAAACACTACGACTCTACAAAAACTCTTTACCAGCCAAATCTCAAACACTCACCACTTCTTCTTCATACAAATTGCTTCGCTCCCTTTTCTAACTTTTCCCACAAAAATGACGAAATAACCTCAGCCCCACCCCCCATTATATATCCGCACATCCTCAACCTTTCTTCTTTTCCCCCTTCCCATATGTCGCCACCACCCTTCTCAACACGCCTCCGCCAACCTGGCACCCTTCTCTCATTCTGACACGTGTCCTTCTCGCCTTTTCATATCCCCCGAAAAGTGCCCTTCAAATCCTTTGACAGGACACGTGTTCCAATCTCATTCCTTCCCCCCTCCCACAACCTTTCGTATTCTGCCATTACTGCCGCATTAATTCTGACAGTTACAATGCCTCGCCTCCCGCACAGGCCTTCACTCACACGTGTCCAAAACGATGAGTCACTTTATGACTGCCCTTTTGGACAGTGAGGGGGACAATTGTTATACCTTTATAGTTGACGACTACTTTACTGGAAGACCATAGTCGACCGCCAGTAAACTTGAAGGCAATCGCCCAACCTCGTCTGACACCGATGTGACACCTCCGACAGTGGCTTGAATGCGAAGTTGACATCTACTGAAAGGGCGGCCGGCTGGCTGGGCCGACCATTAGGCAACAAGGCCTGACACCTAGCTCGGCATGGGTCACATCACCACCAAATCACCTGACATGATGTCTTCAAGCAAATATTATAAAAGGGAGAAACATATTCACAGGTAAAGAGACTGAAAAAAAAGACCTACAATACACTACAAGAAAATACCTCTGACTTAACTATTGGAGAGGGCCCCCAAAGTCAAACTCCAGCGTCCTCCTGACTTCTTTTTGTATTGCAGGAATAGGAACAGATTCAATCTCCAAGTGTCGACAATGTGAGCATTAACAGAGATATAAATATGATCCTTTAAATATACAAAAAATTAAAAAAAAATTGACCATGCTCTTATTGATCATATACTTTATAAAATACTAATATCGAATCCGAATAACATGAATTATAAAGGGTTAAAAAAAGGCAAAGATCTTGGGTCCTCCTCATGCCATTTTCCAGCACTCTCCTTTTTTTTTCTAATCCTTTTTTTCATTCTCATTTTCGTGAAATATTGGAAATGCAAATGGAAGCTTACTTAAAATCCTTTGGTACTTCAACTTAATCCAACCCAAACAAGTTTCAGTAATGGTGGTCCCTCTAACAAGCAAAAAAAAAAAAAAAGATGCATTACTGCACTCTTTATGTACCTTAATTAAATCTATAAAAATATCACTAGAACAACCAATTTTCCAAGTTGGTCCCCCCTTGAATAATGCAAATTCCCCTAAAAAGATTATGATAGAATATATTATTCCCCAACAATTATCCACCTTTATCCTGGAAAAGAATTTCCTAGTTCTCAGTGCCTTTTACCAGGAGGAATATATAAGAAAAAAAAGAGAGTAAAATATAAACAATTTTGATATACGTGGTGGAAGGTTTAAGTTCCAAACTTTGATCTGATAAAAAGAAGAAAAGGAAAAAGTCCAAACTTTGATGCCAACATCCTATTGCTTCAACAATGTCAACTGAAAACTATTTCAATTTGATGACAGATGATTCTTGGTGTTGTTGATTTTCTCTTCTTTTTTTTTTTTAAACGAAGAAACCGGCATAATTTTGTTGGTGAAAATTGCTACTCAACCATGGTGCAAGCTGATAGGCTGGGTTGCAACTAAGATTCCAAATATACTTGTTTGTTATGTTATTCGAATTTGAAAATGAATATTAGTTACAAGTTTATATTAATATGAGTCTAATTAATTTTTTTTTAATTTTTTTTTACTTATTTGAAGGATCATACTTTCGTATGTATATACCGTTACAGGTTAGACATGTGGATACAAATATTTAAAAAAATAATCGAGAAAATATAACTGTAATTAAGAGAAGAAAAGAATTAGAGAGACATGAAAATAGCGGATATCATTTTGTTCATTAGATATTAGTTTTATAAAAGGATAGAATTGTACAAGTAATAGATTAAAAGTACAGCAAGAACGTACACAAGGCATTTAGGTGAAAACCAGATTAAAATCCAAATCCAGTTCAGATAAACAATATCAAATCTTGATCAGCTTAGGATTTATATGTATATATTTTTGTATATTTCAAAATTTTTATAATATTTGCATGATATAAATATTTTATACGTTGATATAAAAATATGATCCTCCTTAAAATGCTTTAAGTACATAAAAATTTAAAAAAAAATAAAATATTTTCATATTTGACATTCACGTTAAAATCCGAGTAGCATAAAAAATTGCCATTGTGTCATGAGATGAAACTATGACGTTAGCATTATCTTCCACAAGCAAAAATCTAATAGCATACACAGACATGCACATATATCTATATATATGGCCCATAAATAATTTATGTTTGCATATAATTGCACCTAGTACAGCATAAGGGGAATCATTATATCTGTCATGTAATGCCAGAAATGCAATTTGCTAAAGATTGCAAAAATACATATCAGAAACATTGTAGACATGGTCTTTGCTTAAATAAAATTGGTATAATGATGTAAGTGGCAATATTGGCAGCTTGTTAGAAAATTGGGCTTTGACCATCCAAGAGAAAGCAGGACTTACCACGTCAACAGAGGACCCCTGCGTAGTGCTCAGGATTGGGGTTGCAGATTATTCTAACATCTAATCTGTATAAAGTAGTAACATTGATGTTATTCCTCCACATAAGGTTAGTGGGGTATAAACATGGAAAAAAAAAAGTTCTACTCATGCAGAAATCATATTATTTGGATTTGCGTGTGAATGTTAAATACAGATATATATTTAATATGAATATATTTAATTTATTTTTAAATTTTTTATGTATTTAAAAGATTTTTAAAAGGTTACATATTTATATTTATATTTTAATATGTGTTGAACATAAGTGTTAAAAAAGAGTATTATAATAAAAATGAAAAGTCAGAGAGAAAAAGATAAGCACAACACACGCCTCTTTCCATCTTTCGCAGTTCTACAGCTTATTAGAGCCTGCTTTTTTGTTCATCATTAAGGCTTATTAGTTATCACTGCTGCACCCAATGATCCCTCCAATCCACTCATTTATATACTCTCTTCTCCACCTTCTTCGCTGCAACAACTGCCACAACTGGCACCTATAAGCCTCTTCTCTTTTAGATCAAATGGCGCCAAAAGCCACTTTTCTTCTTCTAGTGTTGCTTGGTTTTGTGCTTTCTTCTTCTCAAGCGGTTAGACATGATCAGTTGCAGTTCTTCAACACCATGAAAGCTTCTCTATCGGGAAAGCCCTTGTCGGATTGGGATTTTAATGGAGGGAAAAGTTATTGCAATTTCACAGGAGTTACCTGCAACGATCAAGGGTATGTTGAAAGTATTAACCTCTCAGGCTGGTCGCTCTCCGGGAATTTTCCAGCTGACGTGTGCTCGTATTTGCCTGAGTTGCGTGTTCTTGACATCAGCCGCAACAATCTCCATGGCAACTTTCTTAATGGCATCGTTAACTGCTCTCTCTTGGTAGAGTTCAATATGAGTTCCATATACCTAAGAGCAACGCTTCCGGATTTCTCGAAAATGACGTCTTTACGCGTAATTGACTTGTCATACAACCTCTTTACAGGTGACTTCCCCATGTCGATAACTAATCTTGCCAATCTTGAGGTGTTTTACTTCAATGAAAATGATAAACTAAACTTGTGGCAACTTCCGGAGAACATTTCAAGGCTGGCAAAGCTCAGAGTTATGGTGTTGACGACTTGCATGTTGTATGGTCGGATCCCAGCATCGATAGGAAACATGACATCACTTGTTGATCTTGAATTGAGTGGAAATTTTCTCTCAGGTCAGATTCCTAAGGAGCTTGGGTTGCTTAAGAACTTGGAGCAGCTCGAGCTGTATTACAATCAGCACTTGTCGGGCTCAATACCTGACGAACTGGGCAACCTGACAGAACTCAGTGACTTGGACATGTCAGTCAATCGATTGAGTGGAAGCATTCCAGAGTCCATATGTCGACTTCCCAAACTTCGAGTCCTTCAGCTTTACAACAACAGTCTTACAGGAGAAATCCCAGGTGTTATTGCAGACTCAACAACTTTGACCATTCTCTCACTCTATGGAAACTCCCTGTCTGGACAACTTCCGAAAAACATGGGGCTGTCATCACCAATGGTTGCTCTGGACTTGTCCGAGAACGATCTATCAGGTCCATTGCCAGCAGAGATTTGTCGAGGAAGTAAATTGCTGTACTTGCTTGTCTTGGATAACAAGTTTTCTGGAAAGTTACCTGAAAGTTATGCAAACTGCAAGTCTCTTATTCGGTTTCGAGTTAGTAATAACAATTTGGAGGGATCGATACCAGAAGGGCTTCTAGCTCTCCCTCATGTTTCAATCATTGACTTGGCTAACAATAATTTTACTGGCCCTTTTCCAAGCTCAATTGAAAATGCTAGGAACTTATCCGAGCTGTTCATGCAGAACAATAAGTTGTCTGGTTTTCTACCACCTGAAATCTCTCAAGCTATCAATCTGGTGAAGATTGATCTCAGTAACAATCTCCTTTCAGGTTCAATACCTTCAGAAATTGGCAATCTAAAGAATTTGAATTTACTTATGTTGCAAGGTAACAAGCTCGGTTCTTCTATCCCAAGCTCACTTTCTCTGCTGAAATCTCTCAATGTTCTCGATCTTTCCAACAACCACTTGACTGGGAATATCCCAGAGAGTCTCAGTGAATTGTTGCCCAATTCCATCAACTTTTCAAACAATCAACTTTCTGGACCAATCCCTCTCTCATTGATTAAAGGTGGGTTGGTTGAAAGCTTTTTAGGCAATCCAGGTCTTTGCGTTCAAGTCCATGTTCAAAATTTCCCCATATGTTCACACACTTACAACCAGAAGAAGCTAAATTCTATGTGGGCAATCATAATTTCAGCCTTTGTCATTACCATTGCGGCTCTCCTCTTCCTGAAACGTCGTTTTAGTAAACAAAGAGCTATAATGGAACATGAAGAGAACTTGTCTTCATCATTCTTTTCATATGATGTCAAGAGTTTCCATAGAATATGTTTTGACCAACATGAGATCCTTGAAGCAATGGTCGATAAGAACATCGTCGGGCACGGAGGATCCGGCACGGTGTATAGAATCGAACTGCAAAGTGGTGAGGTTGTTGCAGTGAAGAAACTATGGAGTAGAACGTCAAAAGATTCGGGTTCGGAAGATCAGTTGGTTTTAGACAAGAGCTTGAAGACCGAAGTCGAGACTCTTGGGAGCATAAGGCACAAGAACATAGTCAAGCTATATAGCTACTTTTCAAATTTTGATGGTAATCTTTTGGTTTATGAGTATATGCCTAATGGAAACCTTTGGGATGCTCTTCACAAAAGATGGCTCCATCTGGACTGGCCTATTAGGCATCAAATTGCACTTGGGGTGGCACAGGGTTTGGCTTACCTTCACCATGATCTGCTCCCACCCATTATTCACAGAGACATCAAGTCAACCAACATCTTACTGGATGTCAATTACCAACCCAAAGTTGCAGATTTTGGAATAGCCAAGGTTTTGCAAGCTAGATCAGGAGGGCAAGATTCCACCAACACTGTCATAGCAGGCACCTATGGTTACTTGGCCCCTGGTAATATTTCTAATTCAACTCAATTTCAATTATGACTATGTTACTTTGACTCGAGTGTGAGTGTCAAGCATAGGTATATGTCAGACACGAATATGTTCATTTTTTTCTAAGATTTACATGTATTTGGATAGTCCTTAAAAGATCATATCTCTATACCCATATCTGAATATGCATTGGATACAGATGTCCAATATAGTATCTTGAAAAGAATGAAGAGTCAGAGTTGCAACGTAGAACTACTATACAAGCATTCTTCCTTACAACTTTATATTGTTTTGACTTTGTGTTTACCCGTTGATTAGCACCAATATGAGTTCCATATGATCATCAATGATCATCATAAACAGTCATATATATGTGTAGATTAAATAGAAAAATTGCAAGTCTATGTTACTCAAACTTGAGTATAAGTGTAGGATACGAGTATATGCTCGACACAAGTATATCAATTTTTTTTAAAGTTTTTTTTTTATATTTAGAGGGTCTTGAAGATTCATATCTTCGTACCCATATTTAAAAATATGTCAAATACAGATATTTTAAAAAAAATAAAAAATCAAAGCAACACAACTATAAACTACCACGTATATCTTGCTAATTCATATAAATCTAGAATATTTGTTTACTCAGTGTTTAAACTGAATTTAATTGATGGCTTTTGCCAGAATATGCTTATTCAAATAAAGCAACAACTAAGTGTGACGTGTATAGTTTTGGGGTGGTGTTGATGGAACTAATAACCGGGAAGAAACCAGTGGAGTCAGATTTCGGGGAGAACAAGAACATAGTATATTGGGTTTCAACGAAGCTGGATACGAAGGCAGGGGTCATGGAGGTCTTAGACAAGCGGCTGTCGGTTTCATTCAGGGACGAGATGATTCAGGTTCTAAGAACCGCGATGCGTTGTACATGCAGGAATCCACCCCAACGTCCAACCATGAACGAGGTTGTTCAACTGTTGCTTGAGGCAGAACCTTGCAGATTAGATTCTTGCAAGTTGTCATCAAATAAGACCAAAGAAAGCATCAAATAATGTCAACCAAAAAAAAATCAGAAGTCTATGATCAGATCAACGGCATATGATGGAGTTTTAAGTTAAAGTAACAATTAGCTGGCATAGAACAGTAGGGCACGCTATAACTATAGTGTTATTGAAAAAACCAATCATAAAGAAACATTTACGCTATGATTTTTGTAGATTCCCTTTCTCTCTTTTCCTTCTTTTTTTTATTTTGTTTTCTAGCTTTTATAAGGACCATAAGGAATTTAATCAGAAAAACTGCTTTCTGGTAACGCATGGCATCTGTATTGAAATCATTGCATAGCATTTGATAGCTTTGTTTTTCACCTCTTTATCTTTCTTTTTTTTTTTTTAAGGCAAATGAAGTACAATGATATGATTTTTATAAACATTTTAAATATATAAAAATATTTAAAAAATTAAATATATTTATATTAATATATATATATTTAATATTTATATTCGAATATAAATAATTGAGGCACAATGTGAAAGGAAGGAAGATGTGATTTGTAAAAGACTTTCTTTTTGCTCCAAAGTGGGGTTCCTGATTCCTACTATAAAAATGGAGGCATGATTCTCCTGGTCAGGTCCAATCCCTCCAAGCTATCCATTGATGGATAATGGATTAACTTGATTGATTTGAGAAGCATCTTTGTCTCTACATGTAAGTTAGGGACAGAAAAGAATAGCAAAACCCTTTATAATTTTATTCTATGTTACTCAATTTTTTAGCATAAATTTTCAATATAAATATATTTATTTTTTATTTTTTTATTTATTTAAAAGTTTTTGAAGGGTTACATTTTCGTATTCATATATAAAATATATCAACATATTTTAAAAAAAAAATAAAAGTCGAGGCAGCTTTATTTTATTTTTTTGCATTTTTCCTGTTTTAGATATTTCTTTGCAAGTTTTCATTATGTGGTTGAAGTATATAATGCATTAAGGATTCTCCATGCTTGATTCAACTATAGATAGTGAGCCTTGAACATCCACTCACGAGATGGAGAACCCTTTAGTTATTCATTAAAGGTGTTTTAATGGGAAAAAATTCCACCATTTGTCTATGAAAGTTCATCTTAGTATCCTAATAACTAATTTTTCAGCTGCTAATCATCTTTAAATTCAAGTTTCAAACAACAATAATCCATCAATATTTTCTGAGAAAAAAAATTTGATTAATATTCTTTATATGACATGTATCAATCCATTTGCCTAAAGAAAAAATCCTTAGTAATTCATTAATATTATGATTCAGATTTCAGACATAACTTAATTGATAATCATATCTTGACATTCAAGGAGGAAGATCTAACTTTCAAAGTACATATTATCTACGTTGCTCCAACTCTTAATTTTTTTTAAGGTACTCTTATCTAACATTTGTATTTGATGTACATTCAGACACGGGTATGAAAATATGATTCTCAAAGGATCTTCTAAATACATAGAAATCTTAAAAAAAATAAAATATACTTATGTCAAATGTATACTTGTGTTTGAAATTCATACGCAAGTTCAAATAACATAACAAATTATATTAAAAAGAAAAAAAAAGAAAACTAAAGGAACATCATGGAAGTAATAGTAGATTGCTATAGTAACTAGATCATGTCCTAGACATCATTGAGTTATTTGCAAAATTACGTGTGGATATACTCAGCAATTGTGAGTGGTTTCAGGGCCCCGAAGAAGAATGAGATTCATTGGGGAAAAATCTTTTCTTTTGGGCATGGTGGAGAGTCCATATAGAAAAGTGGAAAGATATGATCAATGGAAATTGTTCTCAACCAAAAAGACAAGGTATGAAAGCAAGCTTGGTCATTCCTATTAGGATGTAGATATCTATGCTCGAAAGCTATTTGAATTTGATTTAAAAAATTTTGAATTTTGCTCTATTATTATCGAATTGAGCTCAGATTATCGAGAGAGCCGAATATGAGTTTTCTAATACTTGATTCTAGTCTATTGTGAGTCTAATTGAGTTTTATTATTATTTTAATTAGTATTAAAACATCTCAATTTGAACTCAAATCAAACTGGAGCATAATTAGTTGAGCTTGAAGTCAAGCA
>JBBYHO010000015.1:23550689-23576769 GCA_038382025.1 Adansonia gregorii | reverse complement strand
AAAAGAAAACAAAAAAAATTGGAAAAAAATGGAGTAATTGTGTATTAGACCAATGCCACCATGGGACGGTCAGTTCCGTATGGACATTATTGCCGGGGCCGATGTTACGCTTTCGCGGCTGGCCAGACCTTTTCTCTGCAATTATTGATGTTCATAAATAAAATCGTAATTTAAATTTTTTATTTAAATTTAATATAATATAAATTAAATTTATAGAGTTTGATGAATTATTGAATTATGAGTAAATTTAATTACAATAATTTATTTTTAATGAAAAATTTTAATTTTTTCTTAAACTCAATTATTCAAACTAAATCTAATTCAAATATTTAAATAAATCTGATAATTATAATTAACATTTAAAAAATTTAATTAACTCATTTAAATTTAAATTTAATTTAATATAATTAAAAAAATTAATAATTTAAATTCGATGTAGTCAGAGTCAAACCCCTGCCCAATTGATAGAGCAAGGGCCCTTAGCAAAGCAAGATGGGAATTTGGATTGATGGAGTACTATATACCCACTTGGCCACTCATCTGTTTAAAGTTTAATGGAAGCAATCAAAAGCCTTTGCGTGCCCAATGAAACTCTCGACAAGACAGCACCTATATAAGCTGAAACAACCTCTAAAATAAAGGTCTGAACATGTCATTTTTGGGACTGTCTTTTAAGACTATCATGCATCAAGTACATGGCCGATGGCACCCTTTTTTGGGATGTTGAAGATATGAGCAAATGGCACTTGTTTTTTTCCAATAAAAAATAAAAAAACAAAAAGATAGTTGCCTTTGTTAAATATACAATAATGCAAACTACTGGTAAAGCTAAAAGGAACAAAAAAAAAAAAAAAAATTCATTCACCATTACACTAACTAAGCTTGTATATTGTGAGAGATGATCAAGTTAGCTAATAGTAATTCGGGGAAGTTGTTACGCTTGTGGATACCTCATAAGTCAAGCATAGAACAAAATAAAAATTTAAAGAAATAAAAGGGAAAAATTAATAGGATCTCAATGATTAGGTTATTGGCTCTGATACGATGAAAGAACTTAAAAAATAATGGTGCATTATCAAATATCAATTGTTAATTGATAAGTTACTATCTAATAAGCAGATATCTCCTACACAAATATCTACATGGTTTTTTTCCTCTTTATATATAATATTTTTTTCTTATATTCTTGAATGTATGTGTTTGGTTGGGTTTTACAGGTGTTTCAGTGTTTTAGTTGAATTATTTTCGTAGTTGCTGCTAGCTTATTTAATTATGTGATCAATCGATTCTAAACCTACTTGATGACATGAATTATTATACGAATCGATTAGATTAAAGGGTGATCAAATCTATATGGTTTTAATCAGGGCAGATGAAAAATATGTAATAAATTGGAACGAGGCACGTGGGCTTGTAGTGGAAAAAGGTTTATCCGATCATGCGGAAAACCTTCACATTGGAGTCTTATGTTTCATATAGCCAAAAAGACTAAAAAAAAACAAAAGAGGAAACAAAATTGTTGTAAAGACTTAATAGGGACCTTGAAACGACCACAGTTTACTGTTCAATTGGTGGCAATCGACATGAAGCCCATTAGCTCGCCTCCTTGCCTCATGGCTCATGCACCACCGCCTCTTTGGTCATAACCATGGACCATTTCGCCTTTTCTTCTTCCCCTCTCAGTAATGTTGATCCTCTTTAATTAACCTTTTGCATTCATTTTCTACATGTTATGGGCTATACCTGAAATCTATGTTATCTAGACTTAAAAATGAGTGTCAAATACGTTGTTGTTGTTGTTGTTGTTATTATTATTATTATTATTATTATTAGATACGGATCATTTTATTTTTTAAAATATTTTTAAAAAATTATATTTTTATATTTATATTTAAATATTTATTATATTAAATATAAATACTTGATCAGAGAACAAAACTTGAAAGTTAAATTTACTAACGGATAGATTTGACATTTGAGTTATCAAGATATAAGGATGATTTTGCTTCAATCTTATAACTTAATTTTAAAGAATTCCAGGTTCCAAGATTGACTTTAACTGGGCATAGCTAAGCCAAATCTTCTTTGTACTTCACTTACATTGCTTTCAACCTTTTTGAAAATTTGAAGTCTTGAACCCTATACATTAATGAATAGAAAACGGAGGTATCTTCCAAGCTTCTTCCAGGCTGTATGGTTTCACCTTTTAAAGAAAGAAAATAGAGATAAACGTGCAGAATGAAGACATAACCATTTTTTTCTGCAATTCTTGAGGTAAAAATTTTGAAAAAAAAATGTTGTTTTTTAATGTCTGAAAAAAGATCTGAAATATATAGTCAGATAAAGATTACGTATTATGTATGAGAGAGGAAACAAGCCACGAAGTCAAAAAGGCTAGGACAATGCTCGTTAAGACGACAATTATTTGAGCTGTAATAATGCACAGACGAGCATCATTGGTGTAGACGGAAAAAAGAAAAACTAGTTTGATACGAACATGTTCCACCATGACTATAATGATGAAATTATGTTACAAAGTTTGATCATTTTTTTTATAATAAACAGTTAAGAAGATCAAAATTATTGAGATTATGAGATCAACATGGAAGTAATGGTGGATTTGATTGACCGCCGAAATCAGAAGCCAGCCAACCCCTCAGACACCGCCCCAATAACTGGCTCAAAGGTGGAAATTTGAGTTACAAAACGATGAAGAAATAGTCAATTCATCGTTCTATTTTCTCATTTTTTGAAAGATTTTCTTAGAAGACAACAGTGGACCTAATTATTGCAACTTGGAATTGGTATTTTTCCAAATTTTCTGGTTTTAAAGAACCCCGTGAATGGCATGGCAATGGAAAGTGTTCTTGGTCGACATGTTTAAATTTGACAAGTAACCTGTTTGTTCACAAGCTTAGCTAATCATAGTTAATCTATAGATTGATGCTAATTAAAGTTGGAATTGGTCTCTTTTAAACATTTTATGTTAACTTGTTCTGTTATCTACGAAGCACGGACATTTTTGTTTGTTGGGAGAGTATTTAAATGTTAAATACGTGTTTAACCTAAACACAGTTTTAATATAGTAGATTGCATATTGAACACGCAAGGACACTTAGAAAATAAATATAAAAATAAAATTGGACACCATAAAAATATGGTCAAGATACATCTGGACATGTAATGAAGTTTTTTTTTTTTTTTTTTGCATTTTCTCCCAAATATGGAATTAACAATGAGCAATTTGATTCTAATAGGTTTCTTTTTTAAGATTCAAAATTTTAAATTCAAAAATAATTTTAAAAAAAATTCAATTATACATTTTATATTAACTTGTTATGTCGTATATGAAGCATTGACACATCTATCTGTCAGGAAGAGTATTCAAGTGTCATATATGTGTTCAACATGGACATAGCTCTAACATGACGGATCACATGTCGAACACGCCAATACATTTAGAAAATAAATATAAAAATAAAAATAAAATCGGATAAGATCAAAACACAATCAAGATACATCCAAGCATGTGATGAAGTTTTTTTTTTTTTTTCATTTTTCTTTCAAATATGAAATTAATTATGAGCAATCCGATTTTAATAGATTTGTTTTTTAGATTCAAATTTTTAAATTAAAAAATAAGTTTAAAAAATTGAAAAGCTATTTATAAATTAATATTTAATTAAAAAGTATAATTTTATAATTATTATTATATATTATTATGTAAAAATATTTTTTATTATCATATCCTGTTGTACTTATATATACTTTTTAATTTCCAACCTGCAATATTTATGTTATGTCAAATTAGTATTACTTGTGTCCTTACTTCTTTGTCAAAACACATTCTCTTTAAGCATATCTTGCAAGAACTTAGATACTTTCTTTTTCTTGGTAGCACATTTCTCTTATTTATTTTCCCCATAGGGTTATGATTATAGGTAGAAAGGACAAAAATAATTGTGAAATTTTTGTATGTGAAGTGTGAACTTGGAAAATCATTGTAGAAAACTAGAATGATGGCTAAAAGTGATTTCATTTTAATCAGATAGAATCAGACGCCAAGAATAAAATTACATACAATGTTACGTACTACGATAGCCCGAACAATAGAAAGATTTCATTTCGGTAATGATATACTATGACTTTTTTTTTTTTCGTTTTAAGTGTAAACATGATTGTACGTGTGAATCGATTTAAATTTTAAAAAATTTAATTAATTAATTAATTTTAATTTAATTTAATAAAAAAGTTAATAATTTAAAATAAGTAAATTTGAATCTAAAATGACTCAAATGTAAAATAATTAAAATTTTCAATAAATAAATCTATATTGACCCAAATAATTAATATTAAATGACTCAAATCTAAATGATTAAACGCGATAAATATAAGTTTTACACCTAATTGACATGAAACTGATTAACTCGAGTGTTAAATTCAATTAACCCAAAACCAAAATAACTTGAATTCAAAATGATCTAAACCAAATTACTCGAATGTTAGATCTAATTGACTCAAACTGAAATGACTCGAACTCAAAAATAATCCAAAAAATTAAAAAAACTCGAAATGATCCAATCTGAATTAACCCACCTGACCGACCCAATTGACAAATCTAGACATGGTCTTTCAAATATATAAAAAAAATAAAAAAAATGATCATATTAGACATATTGTATCTAACACTCATATCGAATCTAGATAGCATAGATATTTCTATAAAAATGATTAGTCATCCCCATAGACCAGGCCAACCCAATAGCCAATTACTACTTTAAAAAGTTAAAATTATTATTTTATACTAATAATTATGTTATTTTATTATTAATTTTAAATAAAAATTATTTTTTATTATTAAAAAATTAAATTGAATTGAATAAATACAAATTATTAAAATTTAAATTTAAACTTAATTCAATATCGATTCCACGGGCTGTTCCCCGCTTAGAGCATGTCTAAGGAGGGTGGCATGGTCTACTTTACATGCATTACATGTGTTGTCTTCCAGGGAAACAAGGTCGCTTGCCATGGACATAATAATAATTTCTATCCTAATTGCTAGTAATTTGCAATGTTATTAATAATTCCATATTATTTTAAAAAATCAAGAATAAAAATAAATAATAAGTTAATTTTTATTAATTTATACAATTAATTAAATTTCTTTGAGCTTGAATTGTTATCGGACTCATTTAATGGGTTACTAATTTTTTTAGCGTCTATCATTTAAACTTAAATTTTATGATGCAATTACTCTTTTATTCTTTATTTTTTTTCTAATTTTTAGAATAATTAAATTATTATTAAATTAAAAAATTATTTTTATTAGTTGCATCAAAATAATTACGTTCGAAAATATGATACTTAACTAAAAGAGTTATTGTGTAAAAGCTAACTTTTGCCAAAAGACAAATTACTAATAAATGCAACTTTATATTATTCATAAAAAGAAACTTTTCTATTTTATTGTTTTCATAATTTTATTTTTAAAAATTTATTATTAAAATTTTAAAGAAAGTGTTTTGCACGTTAAAATCCACCTTGTAACCTTTTTTTTCTCTGTTATTTTAAATCTCGTGACACCGTATCAATGGATGCTATATGCACCACGCATGCATTAACGACTTATAACTTTACTATGCCTTGAATGTATCATGCATGTGCATACATAAACATATATTGGATAGCTGGTTCATGCATCTTTTCATGGACGAACTGCGAGAACTAAGCTAGTAAGATCATCACCATCAGAAGGAGAAACGATTTCCGACAGACTAAGAGTTTCAAAGCGAAAGCTGCCATTTCAGGCACCAACGTGGAAACAATAAAAATAAAATTTGTCTTATCGATGCTTTAATAAGTTTAGACCAATGGACATAACTTTGGTCCTTCGACAAACTTATGAGGGAGACAAACTGCCTCCAAGGGCACGTTTTGTTCACACAATTAGTCAAAGATTTTATGGTTTTGGTGACTTTTGGTTGGGGAAAGCTCTAATTATTTGGGCTTGCTAAGGAAAAAACGACGAATCCAGAGGGGGGCCATCCACAAAATTGTCCTTACGTTTGGCGTGGAACAGTCCTGGCCGTATTAGAACATATTATATAATAATTTTATTTATAATATTTTATATTTATATAAATTTTAATCTAATAATAATTTATATTATATAAATTTAAAAGATTTATATATTTATTTTATGTTTTAATTAGTTTTTTTATTATATTTGTATAATTATGTTTAATATCATGATGAGTACATGATATCTACCTGCGTCACTGCTAGCTATATACTTCGCCTTAATTTTCTGCTTGGTTGGTTTCTTCCATGCTTGTAGATTTGGTAATTCTTGTACATATCTTGTGCTTTGTTTATTTTTTTTATATTAATCGTATAAATATTAAACACAACATAAATTAATTACTAAATTATTAAAATTTTAAATATAAATATAATATAATATATAAAATATATTATATTAATCATATTAATGTATTTAAATGTGTGTCCCGTATTTATTATGCTATTTTCATGTTTATTAAATGCACACTTTCTCGATCTCCTTCAATGGTCTGATAACAATAAAAACGCTGAAAGGAAAACAAACTAGTTTAAGGGGTAGGGTTGAGTTGCAAGGTTTGAATACAAGCAAAAAAAATGTCATTAAGAAAAGTAATTAGGATAGAGAGCCGAATCACAGATTAGATTAAGAGTTATAATCGAGTCAAATCAAGCTTAAGCTGTAAGAGGCTTGAGCTTAACTCAATAGCTTGAGCTACTCAAACTAGGTTCAATAATTATTGAATTGAACTAAATTTTTTTTCAAACCCAACTTGAGTAACTTGGGAGTACATATATCTTGTTTACAACCCTTAACCAAATTTACATACAATTGAGGACAGGATAAGGTGAACATCATGACTGGTAAATGGATCGGATGGGTGTCAATTTATGTCCAATTTGGAGACATCAACCTCTTATTTCGTCCTTATACTCGGGACCAATAATTAACCACCCGAGCTGTTCCTTTCTATTATAAAGTTTGTAGGTCACTTCACATAAGGCAATGATCATGATTGGCACTAAGCAGTGTAAGCAGACAAGAAGCAAAAGAAGTGAGGTGAAAAAACAAAAATTCTTTGCTTGCACCAGACAAGAAAGGAAAAGAATGCACTACTGGCAACCCAATTGATTGGGCATATTTTGAAGTAAGTCAAGCAAGGTAGAAATATATTAGGAATAACTGTCTTTTCTTCTTTGGTGGGGGATATAGCTATTCAAGGCGTTGGATTTTCTGTTCTAAATATGATATTTTTTGTTTAATAAAAATTTTTATTTAAATTTATTTATAAAAATATTTTAAATATTTTTTTAAATATATTAGGAATAACTGTATTTTCTTGTTGGTGGAGGATAGAGCCCTTCAAGGGGTTGAGTTATCCGTGGCGTCCAACTTGGGTTGGTAATAAATATAACAATTTTTTATTTAATAAAAATTTTTATTAAAATTTAATTGCAAAAATATATCAAAATAGTCTTTAATAGTTTAATACATTTAAAACAATAAAATGAGCTTGTAGGTAGAGGTTTCAATGGATCGGAACATGGATCGAAGAATTTTAAATTTTAAGCTATAGCTCGAATTTTGGCTTGACTCTATATAAGCTTTAATCATTCTTCACCTTATTAAAAAAATATTTTATATTAATATTTTTTATTTTATAATTAAATTTAAATAAAAATATATTATTTCAATTTAAAAATAAATATTTTAAGTCAAGCCAAACTGACTTGAAACAAAAAAATATAATTCGAGCTAGGCTAGTAGACTGTCCAACCTGTGAATAAGTTTACTTATAGGTCAAGCGAGATAAAAGAATGAAAAAAATTGAATCGTGAGATGGCTCCGACCGATTACCTATAATAAAAAAACAATTTACACTAAAAAGTAGTCTGGGATGCAATTTGGGCTGGAAACCCCAAGAACAAACCCAACCCTACTAATGTGGGTTGGCTTGGGTTAAGTAAAAGATTAATACCGATTAAGTTAGATCTTATGTATATTTGATAATTTTAAATATAATATTAATAAAAATAAAAATTATATAATAAATAAAAGTTTTAAATACGATTCACATTTGTGTTTAAAAATGTTAAAATTATTTTATTTATATTTATATTATTGACATAAAAAATAAAATATGAAATACTGTACTTACACTGGATTATCAAATTTAGCCTTGGTTCTTCTCATCGGTCAGTCACCCCCTACGGCCCCAACATTTGCAAATCACCAAAAACAAGTGATTTGCAAGAACATTTTGAGTTACAATTATCAAATATCAATTGAGCAAAATTGATAGTTGTCAGCTTGTTTGTTGCACAGCTAAGACTAGAGAAATGTTCTGATCTATGTTATTCGGACTCGAAATGAGTATCTGACATGGATATATATCTGACATAAATATTATCAATTTTTAAAAAATATTTTATATATTTGAAGAATTATATCCTATATTCATGTTCAAATATGTGTTGGTAATAAGTGTTCAACACAACTACAAAAAACTGAGTAGTCGAAATAACATGGCTTCTGGTTCTCAATAAAAGGAACACGCCATAATTGGATGGACTAAAAGTAGGCTAATCAAAGCAAAATAAATATTTTACAACAAAGTTTTAAACTATGAACATTTAATCAGCTGAAGAATGGAACAGTGTAACAGTGAAGAAAATTACCGTGTAAACAGATCAATGGTATGTCCTTAGGTGAAAAATCTGGCAACTGTGGTTATATGAGTTCTTTTCAGCAGCCTGACTGAACTTCTTGGCAGCAGCTTCATTTTCTTCTAAGCTAGTCTGAGCAAAATATCGAGCCCACCAAGACAAGCTCCTCAGTTTAGCCTCCAGAAACCAAGAAATCACTTCAACATGTCACATTTAGTGTTGCTATACAAAAGGTTACCCATGTTAGTTAAAATATCTCAACCTTTTTATTACTTATAACATAAAAAATGTATATAAATTCTGTTAATCGAACTCCGATGTGAGTGTCGGATGTGGTTATATATCAATTACGAATATATTTAATTTTTTTTAAAGTTTTTTTATATATTTGGAGTGTCATATCACAATATTCATGTCTAAATATGTATAAATATGTTTTTAAAAAGTTATATCCCATATTCATGTACAGATATAAGTAAAATACAAATATCAAACACTAATACCTCGAGAAAAATAAAGAGCTTGGAGCAATATAGTGTCAAACTAGATGGAAATCGAGGAATCCGTATCCATAATTCTACACAATGACCATGCAACGGATAAATGAAAGTGCATGGTCCATAAAGTGACGGAGGATGGGAAGAGTAAATTAGCGTCCGACCTCTCGATAATAAAAGCCTATAAGACTTAAAAAACTTTTAAAAAACAAAGTTGCTTCAAACTAGCTGAAAATTTCTGAAGGATAGCATCAAAGCTACTCTTACATACCACGAGTAATCTACATCTTGCACAGCAACCAAAGGGGAAAATGAAAGATAATCAACCAAGGACCCAAGTAAGAGAATTGTTTTAACCTTACACATAATTAGTCGTTGCCAAAAATTCCTGATTTATGATATATTATAAGAAAATGCTAAAAACATTCTCTACAAAAGCACATGAGATAATATTGTCATTCCTATTATAAAACTCAGCTGGGGTTAACCAAAGCTGATTGCGGATATAGAAAGTACGTTCAAGAGCAAACCGGGAGACATGTACTCTCGAAGGTTGATACTGTTATAATACTCTTCGTAACAAGCCTGGTATGGCATTTTTAGTATCTTATTGACTATAAGTTCCTTTTAGCATCTTCTCGATCTGATAGTTACAATTAAGAGACCAGATTGATCTCTATCTGAATTCAAGTGCCAGAGACAGTACTTTGTTGATTGAGATTCATACTTGAATTCTCTCTCCACATTCATGATAATAACAATATGGAGAAAGTGATCCACCCCAAATAGTTGATCAATGAGAAAACCGCCCTTCTGTATTTGGATATTAAGAAACAGAAATTATGGAACATGGTAATAGCCACATACCGCTCTTCCATATTTGGATACCTGAGCATCTTTCGGGTTCCTCTGACCTGGAAAAACCTACACTTATTACAATCACAAAAGTCCTTGATGTATCGAAAGGCTTAAATTATTTCTTTGAAATCATATACAGCATATTAGCTACAGAAACACTGCTATAAAAGCCTGACGAATGTTTTTATAGCACAAACCGGACAATGTTCTATTAAAAGATGAACACGAAGAAGAAGATGTCTAGATCACATGCATATAGCATACAGTAGATATAAACAAAGAATCAATCAGAAGTCCACCAATAGAAAAAAGAAATGACTAAATTTGGCAAATATAAAGAAAGTGGTTCAAACTATCGTCAAGCAAACATAGATCATTACGGGGTATGAAGGCAATATGAATTGCAAGTTCAGGAATCAAATTAAGCTTAGGTTGCTTTTAACTGTAAATACTACAACTCCATCAGCTGCTACCCTTGGAAAATGTGGAAGTGTCTTGTTGAGATTAGATATCTTGGGGACTAGTATCAGAAGCAATTACAAGAGGGAACAATTTCGGCCTGTATAGAAGAGGAAATTTGATGTCAGACACGCCCAATGCCGTTCTGCACTAGTCCTTTCCAGTTTGTATCAGCATCCTCAATGTCATAGGGCTCCACACCACAAGCTTCAGTTTCTCCTTCTTTCAACTAATTCCAAATCACCGAACAAGTATTGGGACCAACATGCAAAACTTCACACACGCTATCACCATAAGCTTTCTTCAAAAAAGGCATTAGGAAAGAATGCCTCAACTGAAACATATAATTAGTCAAAAACTGTAAGTAGAACATAATTAAGATTTCGCATCGATAAACAGATCATTAGCAAATCTACTTAATTCTAATTGAAGAAGATAATTCAAAGTTACTAACCAATCTTTATAAAGCATCAACAAATCCATTCAAAATGTCCAATGTATATCCATTTCAAAGCTAAAAGATTTTAACTTCAACTCGGGAAACAGGATCCTATATGCCTCCGGATCGACTTATTGCAAGAAAAAATGATTCTAATTACACACGATCAACTTAGAAATATTCTAATAGAAAAAGGTTCATGATGGATATGTTATCACAGATAAGTAATTAATCAGAAAAATAAACCTGAGCCGCCATGAAAATAGGCAACAACAAGCAATGCGCCCTGACAAACAAACAAAAGAATTCAGCAAACTTTGTAGAAACTTAAATAACTAAAACGAAAAGTTTTTTTTAAAAAAAAAAAAAAAATGAAAGAACCAGGACAACGAGAGCAATGGAGAGAAATGGAGGAGAGCGAGAATTGGAATGCGAAAAGAGAGCAACTCCGCCACCGCCGGCGTCTCCATATCGTCTAGAGGAATTCACTGACCTCTCGACATTCCTACAGTTTTTTTTTTTTTTTTATAATCAAAGAAGAAGAGAAAAGTTGCTGGGGCAAAAGGCGCGTTCATGCTGTGTAAGGGAGCAGACAAAATACTTGTACTTGCAATCTATTCGAGTTTAGTTTTTGAATTCGATTTGGTAATTGTGAATGGTGCTTTCATTAATTTCTTCGGGTTTAATGGGACTGCTGGCGTTTGGAGGATTCCGGTGGGTGGCTTGAGAGGACCACGGTTGAGGACGTAGATATTGCCGTCCGTGCTCATCTTAAAGGATGGGAGTTCTTTTTTCTCAATGATGTTGAGGTATAGCTCGAGTTTAATCCGTAATATTGCTAGTTGAATTTAGCAGCTATGCATTTCGTTGAGAGTTCATGTTTGTTGGTTTTCATTATCTGTTCAGTGCCAGTGTGGACTTCCCGAATGTTATGAAGCTTATAGAAAACAAAAGCACCGATGGCACTCCGGACCCATGCAGTTATTCCGCCTCTATTTGCCTGATTTTATCCCTGCCGAGGTGAATATGTTTTCGAAGCACTCTTTGCTTAATGCAGCAATTATCCTTTTTTTGTCGAATTCAAATAATTCTTGAGTGATTTGGATTCCTAACTTTGTTTCTTTTCTCTACTCCTAATTGACGCAGATTAGTGTGTCGAAGAAATTCAATTTGATCTTTCTGTTCTTTCGGCTAAGAAAACTGATCCTACCGTTTTATTCTTTCACCCTTTTTTGCATAATTCTCACCATGACCATGTTCTTCCAGAAGCTGAGCTTCCGGCATGGGTTGTCTGCTACATCCCCACTACAATGTCGTTCCTCAACATCCTTCCGGCCCCAAGATCCTTCTCATTCATTGTTCCTTACCTTCTTTTCAAGAACGCCACGTCGGTGACCAAGTTCAACGCTATGATCTCCGATCTTTTCCAACTTGGTGGTGCATACGAGTCGGTTGTTACGAAAAAAATCCACTCGATCATCTGAGGGTGATCTTGTCTCCTTAGTTGAGAAAGAGAGAAAAAATCAGTTTTGGAGATCAGAATCTGATCTTGATGCAATGAAAGCAAATATCCAGCAAGAACAAAACGCTCGGAAAAAGAAGCATAATCAGATATATATGAAGGAGCTAGCTCTGGCATTCCTTCTTTTAACTGTTTCAGCTAGGAGCCTCCTATCTGCACAAAGTATCCATTTCTATTTCTTGCTATTTCAAGGGATATCCTTCCTTTCGGTTGGTCTAGACTTAATTGGTGAGCACGTTATGCAAAGGACAGATTGGAGACTTAGTCGGAAAATGTGGACTATATAAATACAGTCGATAGATACAGGTGGACACCGAATCCGAGTATCGCTGCAAATGAGCTTTTACGATAGATTCAAAGAGGGGTTGGACATGCTTTTCATCGTCTTAAACTCTCTAGACTCTGGTTTTTCCAATCCAATTCCACCCAATACAAAAATTGTTAAAGTATAACGCAGAAATTAGTATGTTATTTCAGTATTCATTTTGTTTAGTGTCTAGGTGTTAGTTAAAAATGTTACGTGTAAATGGGATAATGTTTTACGTGGTTCAAGTGTTAGTTAGTCCAAGTCCTAGTATTAAGCATTTTTGATTTGTAGGAATTAATTGTTAGTTTGTTTTGATTATGCCTTAAGTATAAGCATTCTGTTATCTTTGTTATCTATTTAATTGTGGTCTGATTGTCAATAAACTTTATCTTTTTAGCTCTATTCTCTTGTGCCTTTAACTTGTTTGATAATATTTCTCTTTGCTTTTACCTCTCTATTTAGTTATCTTAGAGAAAAGCTTGTGACAAGAAACAGGTTCTCAGTTTTATAATCTAGTATCAAAGCTGAACAAAGTTCATATGGCCAACAACAATGTGAATATTAACCCATCAATTCCTTCCATTCCTTTCTTTAAAGGTAGCGGGTATGATGCATGGAGCACTAAAATGAAGATTCTTTTCATCTCCCAAGATTTATGGGAGTTCATCGAGAAAGGTTATAGTATAACAGGAGCTACAGTAGAGGTTCTTAAAGATTACCGCAAAAAGGATGCTAAAACTCTCTTCTTTATTCAGCAAAGCTGTAGATGAAAGTATTTTCCCTCAAATAGAAGCAGCCACCAAGTCTAAAGAAGCCTAGGATTTGCTTTAAAAGCGTTATCAAGGTACTACTAAGGTGCAAATAGCTAAGTTACAAACTCTTCGTCGAAATTTTGAAAGTTCTTTAATGAAAGATAGTGAGACACTTGATGTTTATTCAACGAAGCTGATAGAAATAATGAACCAAATGCGCAAGTATGGCGAAGACGTGACTGAGAAAAAGGTGGTTGAGAAAATATTAAGGAGTTTGCCGAGGAAATTCTAGCATATAGTAGCAGTAGAAGAAGCAAATGATTCAAGTGAGCTGTCTGTTGATAAGTTGCTAGGATCCTTGCATTCTCATGAAAATAGGTTGAAGCGTTATGATGATCTAGGTACTGTAGATAATGCTTTTTCTACCAAACTACAGCTATCTAAAAGGGAGACAGGCAGTAGAAGCAATACTTATGAGTCTTTTAACAAAAAAGGTCATGGTTATAAAGGGAAGCAAGGTGGCAGAAGTGGTGGACGATCGGGTAATCGAAATCAGAGTTCCAATGAGGAAGAAAAATCTGGTGAACCTCGATAATTTCAATGTTATTACTGTAATAAAATTGGCGATATTGATAAGTATTGTAGGTTGAAGGAAAAACAAGAGAAGGAAAAACTTGGTAAGCATGCTAAGTTTGTTGAACAAGCTGTAAATGATGACAGTGAAAGGCTATTTCTTGCTTGCTATTCATCAACGGTGTCTTCCCCAAATGTTTGGTTCATGGATAGCAGTTGCAGCAATCACATGAAAACAAATCTGGATGCTTTCGTCAGCCTAGATAAGTTAGTGCAAACCATTGTAAAAATGGGAGATGGAGTGGTTTGTGAAGTGCATGGAAAGGGTGACGTAAATATTCATAATAACTGCATTAAAAATATTCTGTATGTTCCTCTTCTTGACTTTAATTTACTAAGTGTGGGTCAATTTTTAAGAAAGGGATACTCACTTGTTTTTGAAAACATGTCTTGTGCTGTTTTTCTAGATTCAAGAAAAGAGAAACTATTGTTTAAAGCACTAATGGCCAAAAACAACATCTTTCCTCTTCATCTTGATAGTGACCAGCATGCTTTCAAAGCTTCTCTGGAAGACAAGAATTAGTTGTGGCATCATCGGTATGGGCATTTAAATTTCAAAATCTTGCAGTATTTGTCTAATCAAAATTTAGTTGCTGGAATTTCTTAAGTTCAGGGAGTTGAAGAAATTTATCAAAGCTGTGTTTTTGGGAAGCAACATAGGGAGGTTTTTCCTAAAAGGCAAGCAAGAGGAGTTTCAAAACATGTGGAACTTGTGTATGCAGACGTGTGTGGACCGATAAGAATCCTTTCTCTCAATAATAACATTTACTTTACTGTGTTTATTGATGACTATAGCAGGTTCACATGGGTATATTTTGCCAAAGAAAAATATGAAGCTTTGCCTATCTTCAAGAAGTTTAAGGGCTCTGTTGAAAAGCAAAGTGGGCATTCCTTGAAGATTCTAAGGACAGATCATGGTGGTGAATTTTTTTTCAAATGAGTTTGATAATTTTTGTGCTGAATTTAGAATCTTAAGGCAATTAACACCAGTTTCACACCGCAACAAAATAGCATGGCGGAAAGAAAAAATAGAAGTCTTGTTGAGATGGCCAAAAGCTTAATTAAAGCAAAAAATTTGCCTAAATGTTTTTAGGCAAAAGCAGTCCACATAGCAGCTTATATTCTAAATCGAAGCCCAACAACAACACTACACCATCAACACCATTTGAAGCATGGCATGGTTGGAAACCAAAGGTATCACATTTTAAAGTCTTTGGTTGCCTTTTTTATGTACTTATACATTCTAAAAAAAGGCACAAACTTGATGATAATAGTATTAAATGTATATTTGTTGGTTATAGTGTTGAAACTAAAGGGTATCGCCTTTATGATCCCTTGACTAATAAACTTATAGTTAGTCGTGATGGTCTATTTGATGAGAAAGGTGCATGGAATTGGACTAATGAACATGGATGTACAAAAATTAGCCAAGATTTTAATGTTGAATTTTTAGTTGATGAAACTTCGATGGTGATCATGGTTCTCCTTCACTATCTTTAACTCCAATATGTCCATTTTTTCTAGCAAGCTCACCAAATTCCATCAACTTAACAACTTCAACTCCAGCCGATAGTTCTAGCTCCTCATCAATTCCACCAAAGAAATGGCATTCCTTTAAGGAGATTTATGAGCAATCAGAACGGTGTCAATTTGTTGCAGCTAAAGAACCAACCTGCTATGAAGATGCTGTGCAGATCGAGGAGTGGTGTACGGCAATGGATGAGGAAATCAAGGCCTTAAAGAAGCATGATACTTGGGAGCTTGTTGACTTACCAAATGATAAGGAGAAAGTTGGATTAAAGTGGGTTTACAAGCTCAAATTCAGACAGAATTGTTCAATACAAAAATATAAGGCACGACTGGTGGCACGAGGCTACATGCAGCAGGAAGGTATTGATTTTGAAGTCACTTTTGCACCTGTAGCAAGATTTGACACTGTTCGAACAATTTTGCCTATTACTGCTCATCATAATGGTTATGTCTATCAATTTGATGCCAAATCTGCATTCTTACATGGTATTTTGGATGAGGAAGTGTTCGTGAAACAACCAACAGGTTATGAAATAAAAGGGCAAAAAAAGAAGGTTTTTCGACTCAAGAAGGCCTTGTATGGACTAAAACAAGCACCAACGGCTTGGTACTCAAGAATTAATGGATATTTCAGCAAGATTTGACTTCAAAAAAGTTCAAGTGAACCAAATTTGTATGTCAAATCGAACAGCACTGATGAGGGACTTATTATGTGTTTGTATGTAGATGATTTGATTTACACTGCTAATAATGTTGCCTTGATGGAGGTTTCAAAAAGTTGATGATCAAGTAGTTCAAGATGACTGATTTAGGATTAATGAGCTATTTTTTGGGACTTGAGGTGACTCAAAATGGTGCTGGAATTTTTCTTTCACAAGAGAAATATGTCAAAGATTTACTTGTGAAGTTTCAGATGCAAGATTGCAATCCTGTGAAGACTCCACTTAACACCAATAAAAAATTTAGCTTAGTAGATGGGAATGAAAGAGCTTATACACATAATTATCGAAGTTTGATTGGAAGTCTCTTGTATTTAACCAACAGGAGGCTTGATATCATGCAAGCAGCTAGTTTAATGTCTCGTATCATGCAAAATCCCAGAAGAATTCATTGTGGTGCTGCTAGAAGAGTGCTTAGATATTCGAAGGAAACCAGCACTCATGGGATTTGGTACAATAATACTAACAATCTTCAGTTGTGTGGTTTTTCAGATAGTGATTGGGCAAGGTCACCTGATGATCGAAAAAGTACATTTGGCTACATTTTCAATCTGGGTTCAGGTGCTATTTCTTGGAGTTCAAAGAAGTGGCCTTCTACTGCTTTATCCTCATCAGAAGTTGAGTATATGGCTGTTACTTCAGCAGCTTGTCAAACAGTTTGGCTGCAATGAATCATCAATGATATGAAGCAAAAGCAATTCGGAGCAACTATTTTTTGTGACAATTAGTCCACCATTGCTATGACAAAGAATCTTGTATATCACAGCCATTCAAGACACATTGAGACTCGGCATCACTTCATAAGAGAATTAGTTGCAGGTGGAAGTATAAAGATAGCATATTACAACATTAATGAGCAGATAGCAGATATATTTACTAGGGCACTTCCTTTAGCAAAGTTTGAATACTTAAGAAATTTGTTAGGTGTTGTAAAATTCTGTATTATGGGGGAGTGTTAAAGTATAATGCAGAAATTAGTATGTTATTTCAATATTCATTTTGTTTAGCGTCTAGGTGTTAGTTACAAATGTTACTTGTCAATGGGATAGTGTTTTACTTGGTTCAAGTCCTAGTATTAAGCATTTCTGATTTGTAAAAATTATTTTAGTTTGTTTTGATTGTGCTTTGAGTACAGACATTCTGTTATCTTTGTTATCTATTTAATTGTGGTATGATTGTTCAATAAACTTTATCTTTTTTAGCTCTATTCTCTTGTGCTTTTAACCTGTTTGATAATATTTCTCTTTACTGTTACCTCTCTATTTAGTCATCTTAGAGAGAAGCTTGTGACAATAAAAAAGTTTTCAATTTTATCAAAAATGGCCTCAATTTGGACACAATCAAACCTGAAAATGGCGACACTCTTTCATTGTATGCAAGAATTTTCTTCTCGTGTTTTTTGTTTATTTATTTTTTCTTGTTTTTATTCATTCGTTGTTCCGTCAATTCTTTTGTAACGAAAACCTTCTTGTTCAAAAACCGAACAGGAATTTAGTTACAGAAAGATGGTGCTTAAGCTGATTGCCATGGAAGTTGGACATTGGCATTAGGAATTTGATTCTTTTTTTATTGCAATTCCTAATGTAATAAAAGACGGTGTACTGATATACCTTGTGCACTTACTTTCCTTCCCGGGGTCTTTAAGCTTCCTTCTAAAAAATTCAGGTTGACTAGTTAAAATTTTGATGGAAACATTATCCAGGAATTAAATTGGAATCTTTGTCCTACCACTAAATAATTACTACCACTACCTAAGATACCAAGTACAGCCCTTGCGTAGCCAGGAAGCACATGGGGTTCTCCATTGATTGATTCTTGAGTAAATATTTGGTGTGATTATTTAAATATAATATAAATAATATAATTAAAATTTGATTTTATATAAATTTATATTTTAAATTTTATATAAATTATTAATAAATTAGCAGCCCTTCCTTGAGCTGGCTTACTGAATTTATGGTTTGGTTGGGATGCAGCTAGACCACATTCGGACATGTAACCCCAGAAATCTTTTCCCCCTTTGAATATTTCAAAAAATATATATATTTTCCATTTCATAATTTTAGATCCTGTCAGAATATCGTAGGTAAAAAGTAATTAAATAATTAAAAATAATTAAAATATGATATAATAAAAATAAATAAATATATTAAATTTGTAAATAATATAATATAAATATATAAATATATTAAATTTATATAATATAAATTATTAAAATATTAAAAATTTATATATTATTTTAAATATAAATATAATATAAATATAATATTAATGCATGAATTATTAAATGTGGGAAGAAAATAGAACATGTTTTACGAGGGCACATGGTGATGATGGAGTTTGTGTAGTATTGCGAGTACTCAATCAAACGTCTACGTTCTCAAGGGGGAACTTGAGCTCAATGAAATCGAAAATCTGAACATATGAAATCCATGGTCCTGTCCCGCAAGCAGGCAGCATTTGAATTTTGGCTTGGCCCCATAAAAATAAATATCTTTGCAATTCCAATATTTTAATTTCATTTGTTTTTCCATCTTAGTTTGAATAAAATTTCCATTTGAAAAAAAAAAAGAAAAAGAAAAAAAGAGACATTTATCAGACCAAAAAAGATTTCATATAAGAAACAAAATTATTATTACTTTTTAAAATTCTTCGTGCTTTTTAATATGTTCAGTTAGGAATTCGAATCGAACTGATATATATATATTTTTAAATTAAGGTAGTTAATATCGTATCAGTAGATATATTATTTTTATTTTAATATAAGTAAATATTGACTAATATATTTCGGTGTATTATTTTAAATTTATCAGAGTTTGAATATTTTTAAATGAGATTGAATAAATTTTATATATTAAATATTCATCAATTATATAATTTTTTTTAAAAAAAAATTCAAAAAAATAATAAATCAATATCAATTAAGTAGTAAGACTAAAATTTTTTTAATGATCATTAAATTTACGAATAATTGTGTTATGATTTAAATTTTTTTATAAGCTTGTATTATGTATCGACAGGTACATCTATTTTCAATTGACACCACAAAAATAGGTCAGTACCTACTGGTATAACCAGTACTGACCAAAATCAAAATCGAAACGAAATCAATTATTACCGATACCACTGCATATTGAAACTAGTACGTATCTACCGATACGATTGATACTGATACAGTTAATATCAGTATAATATCGATAACACTATCCTAACTACCTTGAATTAAACTCAAAATAAATTTTCAAATAAATCTGTCAGGAATTTAAAGAATAAAATAAAAAAATTGCAAGCCATAACAGGTCCATAAACGTCTTTACTTGGGAAAATGGGCAAATTTCAATCCATTTGTTGATTTATGAAGCAGTTCTAATATCCCTTTCCCTTTTATCTATCTTCTGTTTGCTCCACTAGGGAAAATAGAGTTTGATTTTTATTTTTCTTCCCCACATTTTTGGGCAGAACCAACTTCGGAAAGGGCCTAAAGCTCTTCATAGTTGACACCTTCTTCTTCAAGGCATAATTACAACCAGATGACTCTCGGTATTGGGTGCCTAACCTGTTTCTACATGATTAGGTTAGGTATTGGCTATTAAAAGTTTTACCCACCTCGACTTCATATGTGCTAGATTTAATAATTTATTAATTAGAACAATCTTGAATATAATATGTTTAATTTATTTATGTTTATAAATTAATTTATTCATAAATTTTTTGATTATTATTGAATACAATATAATATAATTTTAATATTATTATTTGTGTTTTATTTTATTTATAATATAATTCGTAATATTTATTCTTATTATTTTATATCCTAAAATTTTTTTAAAAAGTTTATTTATTTATTATTTATGAACGAATTTTTAATTGATTATAAATATGTTTAATTATATATTCATAAATATATTCAATTAATATTCACGAATAAATTCATTTAATTTAAACTAACAAACTCAAAACACACTTAATTTTAAATGACTTAACAAATAAATATGAATAGAATACAAACAAACTCAAAAAACAAAATAGACAAATATGAACAAAAACTTGTTTGTTCAAACTCGATTTATATGTACCCTACTTTCACAAAAGCATAACACCCTTTACAATACCAATTAAAAAAAGAAATTCCATCAACCAAATCTTGCTTCCTTCTCGTCTTAATATACATTGATTAGTAATTCTAACAAGTCATTTTCCATAGCTAAAAATATCGGAAAACAAACAGTTAGGAACTAAAAGAAACCCTATACAGCTGAGGAATCCTGGGTTTTCTTCTTTCTTTTACAATTTTCCATTTTTAAATGAGTTTAATCTGCATTCAAATTCAAACATTTTGAAGATTGATCAGCAAGAACTAAGCCTTTTTTTTTTATTGTAAATTCTTCCACATATCATCGAAGCTCTGATTTTAAACGACCTGCTGAAAATGATAGGAAGCTTAAGTTTAGAACGAGGAAAAACCAAGTAAAAAAAATTGAAACTCCACTTCTTCAATGAATAATACCATTTGATCCCAATGTGTCCATGGTTGAACTTGAATCAAATCCTATATGAACAAAGATTTTGGAGCTCATTTTCTTGTAAAGTCTGCAAGCAAAAGAAAATTGTGTTTGAACTCGAATTCTCTATGTTTGATATTAGAAAATAGGTAATAGAAGAATGATATTGAAGTCTCCTTTAATACCTGACGCAAGGGCTGGAATTGTTGATTTGCACTTCGGATGCCGGAAATCGTTCCCAGAATGATACCGGAGGAGACAGGGTGAGAAATGTTTATTCCAGGACTCAATTGGATGCCTCCACGTCGAGAAAAAAGAACCTAAACACAAGGGAGATGAAGGTTCATAACTTCATACTTCCCATATATTTTAAAGTTGTTATTGGAAGAATAACTTACATCTTTGGATAGGATTCTCTCTAAATCAATGTTTATTTCTGGTTTGACAGTGGCAAGTTTCATTGACAGAAACTGCAACGAAGAAAGGATGGTGAATCAATGGAATTTTAGTTTACTTTGAACCAACTAACAATTTCGTAATCACTGATTTAACGATATACTATATCACTAATCTCGTTCATATTTGTAAACGTAGCATAATTTCTCGAATTCATTTTCTAAATCTTTAGTATAATACTGCAAAAATAGTAATGTACATCCCCAAGGGGAGGTGCCCATATTTAGTTACCAACCTAAGCTAAGAATCGGAAAAAAATATATATATGTTGCTCTAACTCTTCATTGAAATAGCAGTGTCTGACGTATATTTTAACATGCATGTAAAGCTATAATCCTTTAAAAACCCTCCAAATATATTGAATTCTTTAAAAAATTTGATCATACTCGTATTTGTTACTCACATCCGAGTCCAACTAACATAAAAAAAAAAAGTCAAAGTTAAGCAGATCATTCGAATACAGAACAATTTTCTCCTACAGTTTTGGTTCAAAGTTTTAGTTTAGCTTATGACCAAATAAAATCTAAGGTGGCTAAGGCGGTTTATTTTTTCATTGAATTTCTCATGCTGTTAATGAAGATCTAAAGAACAAATACGTGGTTACAGTCATGATAATTTATATTACTTCGATTTTTATTTTTCAAGTATTCATATTTGACATTCGTATCTAATATATATTTCGATATGGATATAAAAATATAACCCTTCAGAGGTCTTCTAATTATATGAAAAAATTTCAAAAAAATTAAATATATTCATATCAAATATACACTTTTATCTGACACTCACACTTAAATCTAAGTAACATAGATGGTACCATACCTCAACCTGCTGTTGCAGTGACAGGACATAGTTTATAATCTCGTCAAGCATTACAGCCTTCCCAATAATCTAAAACAACGACACCAACACAAATGATCAAAATTCGAATTTTCTTTTAAAATAAGGACTTCAGTAGAAGCTATTGCATATCTACTTTATACCTTATTGCATCCTGGTACAAGTTCTTGGAGCAATCTCATTCTTTCACTTATCTTTTCCCTTCTAACCTGCAAATCAGGAAAGATATCCAGATTCAATATGAAGTTAAGAACACAATAAAAAAAAAGTATTTTTCCGAAATGAAAATCGATTAAGTTACCCTTTCTGCTAGGCTGTGACTATTTGTAGCCTGACCCCCTTTTGCTCTCACATGGATGTAAATTTCTTTAGAAGCTTCTGCTGTTTGAGAACTGTCGTTAGCTCGATTTGCAGCTTGACGACCTGGATTTGCACCCGGATTTTGTTCGGTTCTCGGTTTCTTTCCGTCCTGCTTTTTCGGAACATCGCTGCTCTTTCTGCAAGCATCGTTTTGAGGCTCCTCATCAGCGTTCTAACACAAATAACAACGCCGATTTGCATTATCAATGCTGCCATAGTTTTCATATTGCTTCAAAAGTTTTGATAGTATAGTGATCAGATTAACAGTTTACCTGGTATGATCTTAGTGGAGAGTTTGATTCCGGCACTCGTTTTTGACTCTTTCGTTTAGGCAAAGCGCCTACAACTCCGTTAGAAATCCTGTAATCGTCACAAGATTGTGAACTATTTGTTGCAGCCCTTTCATTGCCACCCCAATGGAAAATATGGCTGAAGGGACCAACCATTTCAGACAAATTTCCACTATCCAATCCTGGAAAATTTGGCACCAACTCAAGAAAACCTGGATCAGATTGATACTGGGGAAAATGGGAAGTGACAGTAATTCCCTGATTTGCCATTGAAAGAGGGTAATGAGAATTGGTGAACTCATTGTGAGAAACCATTGAAGAAGAACCTTCAAGGCTCTCACTCTGACTCAATGAAGCAATTGGATGCCAACCAGAATCAATGAAAGGATCAGATGCATTTGAAGGCTTGTTATACATGGATATTGAATTCATTGCCATTCCATCAATTTTATCAGACAAGGGAATTGTGTTCATCTGTGAAGATGGACAATTCATAAGGCTCTCCTCACCGTGCTCAAATCTCATATCATCATTATCACCACTAGCCATTCTCTAAGATTCCAAATCTCAAACACCCGAATTCCAAGGAACTTTGCAGCAATTTATAATTGCAAATTTGAAATCAATTCCTCTCAACAGCTAACCTGGACCTGGGCCAAGAATAGATTCTTCTTTTGGTGCAAAGAGACTTCAAAATTTGCTGGATATCATTTAAAAATAATTATATAAATTAATTAAATTTAATTTAAGTTTAGATTAAGAATAGTTAATTAACAGAGGGGAAAGTAGCGTAAAATCAGAGGGAAAGTTGGTTTGACCAAAGTTAGCTGGGGATATCTTGCAGACTAAACAAGGGACAAGTAATCTTGGCAGCTTTATAGAACTGAGAGGATGTTAAAGTAAAAGAAACCTGTCATTGCAACATCCTAGAGACGCAAAGTAAAAGGGTGAAATACAATGCATAAGGCACATATCTTAGAGGAGGGACCAACTATTTCCCTATGTTGGATTTTTTTTAAAATATTTATATTTAAAAAATATTTTTAACATATATTTAAATATAAATTAAACAGTATAATCTTTCAAAAAATTTATAAAAAACAAATTGATTACAGTCATATTAGAATTTCTGTCCGAATTCAAGTAATATAAGCATGTTATCTCTTGTTCCAAGAACCCTAGATCAAATCTACCCTGTTGTAAGGCAAAAGAAAATAAAAAAGCTTCTTTCAGACAAGAATGTGAACCTCTCAGAGCATGAAGTGGACATAAGACAAACAATGGCATTAGGCTTAAGTAATAGGCTAACAGCTCACCAGTGTAATGATAGGAAAGTAAATTCCCATTTTTTCTTTTGCACAATCTCAAACTCAATCAAACACCAATTTGATTAATTTATGTCAAACCAGTGTTTGAATCTCTTCAACTCTCAAAACCCAATTTGAGGAGGATTATAACTTGAAAGTCCTTAAACTTGCAATCAAATGAACGTAGAATGTAAAAATTGTTCCGAAGTTTTGAATCAAAAGACCTAACAACTCTCCAATAACCAAGTAAAATGGAATTTGTAGAAACCCTTTCGAGGGTGTCCAAAAGAAAGACCAAAAACGAAAGCATCAAATTCTAACTTGAATTCTTCAAGAACTGAAAATGGACAGAGAGTATCATTCACAGTTCCCTAAAATTTGGTGTTTGATAGTACTTCTAAAGCATCAAATGCTTAAGCTTAAAATTGGACAATTTGGCATCAAATTCCAACCTTTAGTATTTTACCCTCTCAAAAATGCAAGAGAGCAATTAGGCCAGAGGGAAAAAGCACATAGAGAGACTGAAGTACAAGAAAGAGAGATAAAGATTGAAACTTTACTTAACTGCACATACCTACAAGTGACCTGTAATGTCTATAAAAGGCAAAATAACCACTCTATTTACCTGCCCAAGCATACAAGTGACATGTATGTTTATAAAAGACAAAATAACTACTGTCAACCTGCATTGTTCTAAATTTTATTTTATTAAAAAATATATTTAATATTTATATTTAAATATAATTAAATATAAATATAAAAAATATAATTTTTAAAAATTTTTAATGCGTAAAAATTTTAAAAAATAGTATATTACGTTCGAATATGAATATCTTTAATTGTGAACTGCTTTTGTTCCTAAATTATTGCAGAACTTAAGCTCCTTACCTTTTTCCCAATTTGGTGTCCTTTAAACGCTTTTTAATATTTTACAATTTTTATTTCAGATGAAATTAGAAGAGGTTCTTGTCTTCAGGGATGCTTCCTTCTTTAAGCTTACGCTTCTTTTTCTCTTACTTTCACTGACACACTTTGCCAACTAACCCTAAATTATACTGCTAAGCTCCGTCATTCTCCATGCACAACTGGCTATCAGGAGTAATAATTCAGATCTTTTAGGAACATAAGGAATAATAATGGAATCTAATCATTACTTGATACTTTATTACTGTCCGGGTACGGAATTCAAGTTGTAGCTTTGGCCCTATTTCAAAATAGCCACTCATCACCCAACGAGCCTACCTTGTCAAATCAGATTATTTGATCCAACCTTTGTTCTATATAAAAAATGAGAAAATAAAAAAAAATTTAAAATCCATTATTCAATTTTATTTTATTCGATTTTATAAAATTTATTTTAATTTTTATTTAAGTAATAATTAAATATATTTAATTTAAATTTTATTAATATTTTAATTATAACTATTTAAATTGAATCAAATTTTATTTTTATTTTATTTTTAAAATAAAAATAAAAATTTATTTTTAAATTAATAAAAAATTAAAAATACTATATAATTTTTTAATTTAAAAATTAATAAATCAAATCAAATTTTTATCAATTACGGATATACGTTATTTAAAATAAAAAATAAAAGATACAAATATTACAATTTATCATTGTCTAATATTATTTTTAAAAATAATTTTATATATTTTTAATTAAATTAAATTAAATTTCAAATTTATTAATAGGTTGATTTTAAATTTGCTTGCTCTCTACATTATCATTGTTGTTATTATTCTATTGTTCAATGGGAGAACCATTAATGCCGAAATTAATGGGTGATTTGCTTAGAGTGAGAGGCCTCCCTCTATCACCGAATTCACTGTTAAAAACTGAGTTTTTCAATGGAACGTTTTACATGAATAATAATAA
>JBBYHO010000015.1:23537803-23550589 GCA_038382025.1 Adansonia gregorii | reverse complement strand
CGTGCAAATATAGTTAAACAATATTGCGACGAAAAATTTAATAATTTTAAATATGATAAATTATATTATAAAAATTAGAAAATAACATATTAATTATATGAATGGTTAAAAATAAAAATAAAAATTTACTTTTAAAAATTTTTTAATTAATTGATAATTTTTATTTTTTATAAAAAAATAAATTTATTTGAGTTTAGTAAATTAATGATGATATTAAACTCAATTATTCTTATTGTACATAGATAGTAAAACATATTTAATTAATAAATTAATGACATTATTTATAATTTCATTAAAATAAAAATAAATTTAAATTATAAAAATATAATTAAAAATCTGTGATTGCACCGGTTAAAAAAAAGCGCAAGTGAAGCCTCGACATACAACAATAAAGCGACTATTTTACAAGTTTCAACCCTTTTTTTTTTTTTTTGCTTCGTAAACCTCAAAAGGGATGTTGCTTTCTATCATAGAGAAAGGAAATTTAAACTACTTTACAATTTATATAAATCAAGACAGTACGACTTCACTAGTTGCAATTGACGTAGCGCTGTTGAAAATAATAAATTGAAAATAATATATTATAATAATAAATTGAAAATAAAACTGAAACTCCTAGCGCTGTTGTTCATCTCGATCAGCAGAGGATAATTTGCGAACCCAATTGTTGAGCAATTTCTTACTTAAACTAGACATGTTTTGCTGGTGATTTATGATCTTACCAATCCCACCAGCACCACCATAGCTCGAACGTTCGACGACGAAATCCTTGATTCGTCGCATGGCAACTTGAAGTGTTGCTTGGGACATGTTGGCAAAGCAAACTCTGAACCACCCTGGTTCATTGCAATGGCAAGATGCTCCGGGGGAGATATTCAACCCAACGTCGCATAGGATTGTCATCCATAGCTCGGTTTCAGCTTCGAATGTGTTGGAAGATAACAGATGTCTCATGTCAACCCAGCAAAACAAGCCTGCATTGCCTTTCAGGCAATCAATTCCTGATTTTTTAAGGCCCGAAACCAGCATTTCTTTCTTCTTCTTAAGTCTTTTTTGGTTCTCCTTCATGTATTTGTTGGTGAATTTCTTGTTTGCTAACATTTTGGAGATTACGTACTGAGTTTGGGACGAAACGAGTCCGAAACTCGACATCTTAGTTGCTGCACTAACGACTGCTTCATTGTTGGAATAAATCAATCCGACACGAAATCCTGGTAAACCTAGATCCTTGGAAAGACTGCAAACAATGTGAATGCGGCTCCATATATCTGGATTTTCAACGTTTCGGTCCATGGCGGCTTCTATAATGCTTATGAAACCAGGAGAGTCGAACACTGTTCCTGCAAAAACTTCGTCGCTAATGACATGAATGTTTTTAGCAATGGCGAAAGTAATGAGATGGTTAAGCTCGTCACGAGTCATTGTTGTACCCAGTGGATTCGAAGGATTCGTTATCAAAACCCCTTTCACTTTGAGGTTAAGTTTTTGGGCTCTTTGGTATCCATCTTCCAGTGCAGACATGGTAATTCTGAATCCATTTGAACTCAAGCAATGTACTGGAACAATTTCTACTCCTGTCCTCCATTTAAGATCCCTATTGAACCTGCAACCAGATATAGCTAGAATTCATCAATAATATCGGTAAATTAGACGATCAATTATCCTTAAAAAAATTAAATTGATAGGAGAACCCCTTTTATTATATTTGAATTTCAACATGTTCTCTTCCGTACAAACTGAATGCATGATTTGTAAACTGGCACATAGATCTAAATATTAAAAAAAAAAAATGTGTAAGCTGAAGAAAAATCGAAGCATCAACACGGCCATGGACAATAACAACACATTGGATAAGAAATATTAAATGAAAAAAAAATGATTATCAAGATTTAAATTTTAATACTTTGATACTATATTAAACTAGGTGATCAATTATTATATTTAAATTTTAACAAATATCGAATGCAATGCATGCATGTATATAAGACTAGGAAATTTTAAAACCTTACCCAGGGTAGTAAGGTGTGGGAAGAAGGATAGCTTCACCAGGATCAACCAGGCAAAAGATTAAAGTCTCATTAGCTGAAGTTGCACCAGCAGCAAGCACCAAGTTACTGGGATCAAATTTAACCTTGTTCCCTCTAATTTTCGCCATGTACTCTACCAGTTCCTATACAGTTGGGTTGACCATACATATGTTTCCAATCAGCTTGAAACTTCAAATGATAGCAAAGATTTTTTTATTTTTTTTTTTTTGGGTTAGCAAAGATTAATGGTAGGAATGAATAGTTTACATTTTTGAATGCAGGTAATCCATGATAGTCCTGAAAGAAAGCCAGTTCCCTTAACACAGATTCCCCATCTTTCTTCAGTCCCACGGCGTCCGGATTTTTTCGAAGCCATGATTCAACGAGGTCGAAAGATAGCTGAGAGAAGAAGTAAACAATATTAATTCACCATGGATTGCCAATTTTGCAATAATATGCATAAAATTAGAACACGAAATATCTTTATTTTTTAAATATACTTCAAAGAGTTTATATTACTTCTTTTTTTTCATGTTATTAAAGTTTAAAACCTCCACTAATGGTTAATGAATTATTTCCTTTGAAGTACTTGGCATTAATTAATTATCTTAATATAAAATATATAAATCAAAATTTTAAATTAACAAAACTTTTATCCAAAAAGAAAGGTTGTTTTCTTGAAAATATTTATTTTTAAAAATTTTTAACAAAATATTATCATTTAATTCGTTAATAATATATAAATTTATATATTATTAAAGCATCAACTGTAAACCCGTAAAACTTTTTTTGTATGAATTGGGTTAATCACCTGATTCTCAGCAAGCCCCATCTGAATGATTCCTGTTGGATTGACAACTTCATCAAAAGGATTTTTCTCATAAACTTGCCACCCCAGGAAGTAAGAAGAATCCTGTCCATGAGAATTGCAGCTAGCCTTGCTTGACAACATCTTTATTTACAACCTTGCTGGATTTTGTTTAGCCTGAACAGGATTAATACTGTTGCCTTTGGGTGAAAAGAAAAGAAAACCAAGACTTTTGACTGAAAAATATGAGCGAGGGGAAGAACGAGATATCTTTTTTTTTTTTTTGCCTTCTTTTCAAGGCTTTGAGGTTTCAAAAGAAATGGAATATGGCGATTTATAGAAGATAGATTCCAAGTGCCGAGTAACGATAATTTGAATTGTTGAGACAAACAACAGTATCATGTTGATTATTTCAGGATGTGAATTATAGCTAAAAAGTAAAAATCATTATTATCTTATTGAAACGTCTTTTTTAAAAAAAAATTGTGAAAATAATATGTGCATTGCTCTAAAGTAAACAATATTTCATAGCGAGCACAATTCAATAATCCTTGCATCAACATGAATATTTGTAAATTGACGATGCGAATTCTTTTAAGTTGAGATATTATCGTTAAGCATAGACCTAGTAAAGACACCACAGTCACTCGATTGATTTATTTTAAGTTAGGTCTGAGGAGATTTGATAATTTGAATCTTGAGTGAAATTTAAATTATTGTTTATTCAATAAAAATAATTTAAATTTAAATCTATTTTAAAAAATATAAATATTTCTATGCGTAGCTTTGGAGTTGTTTATTCTTTTTTAATTTTTATTTAATGATTTTGGTGCTTTTTGCGTAAGTCAATTCATGTACTTCATGTATCTTAAAATCCATTAGTTAGAGCCAAAAATATTTGTTTTTCTTTCTTCAAAGTCAAGAAATTTCTTACTCAAAAACCGAAGGGAAAACCGTCTATATATAATTAATCAGTAATATTAATTAATCTAAGACTAATTAGATTTTATATGATTTTGTATTCGAGTTGAGTTTCGATTTAACATATGTGATAATATAAAATAGTATAAGAAAAGAACAAAGAAATAAAATCTGATTTCTATATCATATTAAGCATTAAGAAATCCAATTTAAATATAAAATAATACCGGTTAGCAAATACATAACAAATTAAATTTTTTGGACATAAATTACAGTTTTATAATGAATTCGACATACTTATTTCCTGTGCAGCCACTAAGAAAGATGATAATTTCTTCTATTAATTAAACTTCCCAGTATGTATTCGTAAACTGTAGCTCAGTGCTTAGAACTATTTTGATGATTTCAGCCCTTTAGGCTTCGTTTTGCATTGGACTTAATTATTTCCCATTAATCTTATTTTGAAGCATAAAAAAAATTAGTACAAAGTAGTTTACCGACATTCCTAGGTCAATAACTCTAGCATCTATTTCAATTAAGTTGAAAGAAAATACCCTCGTGCTAAAAGCAAATCTTTGACTTCCAGATCAAGTTTTTTCTTAATTGATGAAACCTTCAAAATCGGGCTCTAATGGCGACCTGGTTATCAAAACGAGCTTAGCCAAAACCATCAAGAGATTCAGGTGCTTTCATGGACCATCATAGAAAACGCATCCGAAACTGCAATTTTAATTCCTCGTCACTAGAACCACGTTGTGTTGTGTTTACAGGGTGGAAAAAAAAAGGAACACTTTTGATTTTGGCTGAAAATGGCAGGTGGCAGACTCTTAGATGGGTAACAAATTGTGGTCCATGGATCAACTTTGATTGCTTAACGTTGGGAACTATCCCCTTACGAAGTGCCTGTTGGTCCACCTGATACTCTTAGAACCTCAAATTCATGTCGGCCAATTCCCAAATTTGTAGTAGTAAATATACCTGGTTAATTATGGAGGGGGCAGAATTTAGAATTTACTTGATCTCTTCAGCATAATCAACCCAAGAAAAAAAAATGCAGTGTCTTAGATTATAAGTTATGTTATTCGGGTTGAAGAATCATACCCATAAACTTATATACATATATTTAAAAAAATGAATAATTTTTTAAAAAAAATTCGAATAACATGAATCATAATCATACATTTAATAGTTCTTTGACATAGGGATTACAACTTAGCTTTGACTAACGAAAATGACGCCCAGAGAGGTATTTTTTTCCCTGCTATTGTTGATACGGAATCGTTTGTTCTTATCACCTTCAATAGCCAATAGTTTATGTCAACATCTTTCCTACGAAATTTAATTATGTGAAAAATATGTGGATATAATGCCATGGCAAGACTTTTAAAGAAGAAAAAAATTAGAAGAAAGAAAAAGGGGTATTTAAGCAATTGGTGAGTTTTGTCGTCGGATGCATTTTTGATTTATTATTGCAGATTTAATAAATATTAATTTTGTTAATTTTATTGAATATTATAATTATTGATAAAAAAAAGAAAATCATAAAATAACAATTTTAATGAGTCAAATTCTTGATTTACTTCTTTCACTTACCGTCTCAAGCATATTTGTTAATTCGTATATTCGTGTTATATTCGTAAATTTTATCATGTCATAATCGTTTTTAAGGTTTTTTATATTTTTATCAATTTTGATATATTTATGATTCGTATTACAAATATTTTAAAAATATAATTACGTCGTATCGTATCTTATTTTTTTAATTTTATGTGTACCATATTTATATAATTGTATCAAATATTATAATATTTTTAGCTGGGAATTGCCGCGTTCTTTTTTTTTTTTTTTTTTCAAAGTGAGGAACAGCAAAGACAGCAGTGGCATTTGCTTGCATATGCAAAAAGAAATTATTAAGAACTAAGAGAGACGCAATTTCCACTAAATTCATATTGGATTTTAGAGTCAAACAAAACCATGGTTATAATTTCTCAAGTTATAGAGGCTTGAAGTCTTTAACTCGATCGGGGCCTGCTTGAGATCTTTCAAAAATAGATTATTCTTACAATTATTGGATAACGATCATAATGAGCTAATCTGAAAATGAAACCGTAACGCGGTTTTCCACTATATAGTTTTGAAGCTCCATATTTCCAATATATTTGGGCAAGTTAGAATTTTTTGAATAACTTATCTCCTGATCTTCTTTTAGATTAATGATTTCTTTGGTTTCGATGGGGTCCAAAACCCATGATCACACTTGGGAAATTATTAATCTTTGTAATTTGCGTCAATAAACAATCACAATTGAAATTGATTTTACTTAGATATGATAATATTAAATGTGAATACATTAATATAAGATGAAAAAATTAAAATATAATATGATATGTCATACCAAACGCTCTAAAAAAATAAACAGAGTATATTAATCTCATATCGAACAAAAAAATAAAGATCTTTAGACATATATGAGGTGCACTATATATTTTATCAGGCATATCTTTGAAGAAAAAAATAATAATCCTGTGACAAAATATATTAAAACTATTTTTTAATTATATTATTTAACACTGAATGCCCTAAAGGATCCTTAAGAGATGATAAAAATGATGAAAAAACCTAAATACGAGATAAATATGACATAAATTGTTAGGCCAATTTTGTGATCTTTTAGTTCAAAAACCACCATTGGGAGGTAAACTCTTTATGGACATTATGGCCTGAGCCAACGTCACACTTTATTTATGCATTTTATAAGCAAATGGGACCTCAATTTTCTTCACTTTATTATGTAAGAATTATACATTGACGTAACTCTGCACTTTCGGGTAGCTATTGATGATGTCTTTTGAACAATGGAATTTAGGTAGATTTAGGGGTTAATATCAGGTATAACTTAAAATTTATTATCGAAATTATGTCTTTTAAGACATGCTTTAACACTTAAAATTAGCATGAGATCAAAGAATTTTCAAGGAAAAAAAATAATTAAAGGGTTCAATGCTTACTTCGCTTGTAAATCAAAGATTTATTTTATTTGAAGCTCTTGCTTAACTACAGATCCATCAAATATTTTGCCAATATGACAAGATCTAAATGGGTATAATAATAGTTATAATTATTTCCTTTCATTTAATAAAGAGAAATATTTGCTTTTTCTCGGAAACCCAAGTGTTGAAGCCGAATCTAAAATCAAACACTTAGCGATATACAAATTGGGGACATTGGAATTTGGATTGATTAAGTGTAAGACTATATCCACTTATTATCAGCTTACGCGTACTCCAAGGGAACCAAAAAGCCTCTGAAAACCTATGAAAACCTGGATAAGAAAGCACCTATCTGCCTCCTGAAACAACCACATTAACCAGGATCAACGTTTTCATTTTTTCTGGACTCTGCCTTTTTATAGTTCCAGGATGACCATTATCTTTTGAAAAGTGTTTGTCCTATGGCTCCCATTTTTGGGAACAGAAAAGAGTATACGAGCAAATGCCACTTGTTTTTCCAACAAAAATATGCAAATACGAGTAAAACTATTAGGGAACAAAGAGTTCATTTACCATTACAACTAATTATTCTTTAGATAAGCTTTGCTACAGTTTATTTCGTTTGATAAATTTAATTTATATTAAATAATATTTACATAAAAAATTTTTTATTTGAGCTCGATTTGATAAAAAAATTTTAAATTATAACTTAACTTGATTCATAAATAAATATATATATATATTTTTACGACAACTTTAATTACGAGAAAAAGGGTATAATAATTGGAGCAAGGCACGTGGGTTTGTAGTGGAAGAAGGTTTATTTGATCATGTGGAAACCGGAGTTTTTTTTTTTTTAAGAAATTGTTGTAAAGACTTTATGGGACTCTGAAATGACCCCTAATCTTCTGTGAAATTGGTGACAGCCAACATGAAGGCCATTAGGTCTTGCCTCGTGGGTCATGCACGCCACTGCCTCATTGACATAGCCTATGGACCATTTGCCTATCTTCTTGCTCTCAATAATGTGAACCCTTCGAATACGAAAATTTATATATTTGTATTATATTAATTGTATTTTTTTTTGTTATCGTGTTTAAAATTGTCAGCTTGAACTTTTATCCCAGCTGCATTAATTTTCTACAGGCGAGAGACTCCAATCGAAACCCTGAAATTTTCATCTTCCAAGCTGATAGTTATCAACAGATATGGAATGATTTTGTTTCAGCCAAAGAGACTTTCGAGTTCCAAGATTGATATTACTAAAGAAGGCTGAGCTAATTCTTCCCTGTCTAAATTTGCTAGCTTGCTTGCTAAAAACGCTTTGAAATTTTGTGCACATTCATCAATGGATGGAACATTGAAGTCTCTTCCAAGCTTTTACCAGACTGCATACTATACTTTAACCCCTTAACAGTAGGAAAACCAAAATAAACGTGAAGACGTACTCTTGTTTGCGACAAAACATAACCACTTTTCTTCAATCTTCCATTAAAATTTTTGAAAAATCTATTGTTCTTATGTGGAAAAAAGATCAGCTAAAGATCAAGGAATTACACTGGAGGACCAAGTCAAAAATAGCAGTTAATAATTGACAGATCAATGCTGGTTTTTTCCCCGAGAAAAAAACTATTTTGATTTGGGCATGTGCTTAAAAAAAATTAGATAATGTACCAAATACGAATTCTAATAATTGACGATTAGATCGAAATTCATGAGTAATGAGATCAGCATGGTTGCAATGGTGGACTTGATTGACTGGAAAAAGATCACAAGCCTCCGGACACCGCCCCAATAACTGGTTTATAAGACGGAAAATTTGAGTTAAAACAACGAATAAGTAGTCACTTAATTGCAATTTTTCCAGTTATAAGGTTTGAACGAATCATTCCTTTTAAAACCAGATATATGTTTTAGACCTTACTAAACAATAATATCTAATTAAGTAATTATTGCAGCTTGGAATTGTTTCTACTCGTTTTTCAGAAAAAAATAATAAAAAAAAAACCTGAGAATGGCATGCGTAGGAAGATTGTATTATGGGAATAAGAGAATGAGTTAGTATTATGGGAATAAGAGAATGAGTTACTAGTAGCGGGATTTAACTTTATATTTTTTTAATATCATCTCTTAAAAATTATTATATAAATTAATTAAATTAAATTATAAATTATATTATCTTATATTTTACCATTAAAATTTAAAAGCTTAATTGATCAAGTAATTTAATACTAATTAATCAACAGATTTGGAGGTACCCCTTTTTTCCATAATGAATAGATTAATGCTTAACAAAAGTTGGAATTTGTCTCTTACCTTTTAGATGAACTTGCTTTCTTCTATCTAACTTGATGATGCATATCTCTTATTTATTTTCCCGTTTGGGCTATAGTACATGACAAAAGCATTCATAGATAAGATCAAATCGTAATTTAAAAAATATATATTTTTTATTTATATTTATATTTGATCAAATTTTATCTAAAATTTATATTATTATTTAAAATAATATTAAAAATAATTTTTAAATTAATATTTATAATTAAATTTATATAAAAATTTATTATTTAAATATTAATTTAAGCTTATCTAACTCAAATTATAAGATATGTTAATCAAATCCTATCCAATACAAATCAGGTCTATTGGTGGAGTAGGCAACATGCTCTAAAAAAGGTTTAGTACACGGTTGAAAAGCATCTTTACTGTATAAAACCTTTTATTGAGTTTAGCGTAATTAATAAAATAATACTAATTTAATTAAAAATGATTAAAAAAAACTCAAACAAAATTTTTAAAATAAAATATAAAATTAAGATATTTATATTTTTTTAAATAATAATTAATGATCTATTTTTTATTTTAAAAATATATCTATTTTCTCAAAAATTTTAATCATTATTCTTGAAAAAAAAATTAAAATAAAAATATTTTACAGTGTGAAACTTGGAAAAATCATGTCTAGCCTGCATGTCCAAAATAGACTGCCAGCTACGGCACCGACAGTGGGGAGAAACTTCGCACATACATACAAGAGGAATGACGTAGAAAAAGTATCCATGAATTTCCTGGGAAGAAGTCGGATGAGGATCGATTGAATAATCGATGCTACCGCACGTGATCTCTTTCTACTTGCAATTACGTGTTCTCAACTATATATTTTTATGGTTTACCCGATTGGCTAGATGAATAATTGTCGGCAAAACTTGCTTTCTAGTCAAACAATCAACGGGGGAAACATATAATTGTCTTCCGGGGAAGGCCCGCGGTCGCTTGGCATATACATGTCACATATACACCAGATGGTTGCTGCGTATACTGTATTAAGATACATAAATTCATGCATACATTTATAGCTTTATCATGTGTCGCATCCATCATTCATGTACGGTGTTTATAAACGTACTTCGATATACAGCTGGTTCATACGTATGGACAATAAACTAAGATTAGCAAAATTCAGAGCTCAACCGGATTATTCATGCAATGGGTTGTTAGTGGACTGATAGTGGTTGGAATTTTTAAGTGAAAATGCATTTATATCAAGATAGATATGGAGTTAACTCGAATACATAAAATAATATTTAACATGATTTGATCTTAATTGCTCATATCCATATATGAAGTAAGAAAATTTACTAAAAATAGATATTATAAAGAAGTAAAAAAGTCTTAATTCGATGAATACAAAATTTATCTTCACGCTTTAAGATTTAAATAGCTAAAATATTTGTTATTCTGATAACCTAAAATTTCATTTAATTTTTGTTTATATGCCTGTAAACCCGTCTCCCATCTAAAGATCTTAAAAAATTTATATCTCTTGCAATTTTAAATATCAACACCAACTCTAAAACTTATTATATATGGTCAAAAATTTCAATTCACTAAGGTTTTATTATTGGGAATGTTTACTACCAAACAATTCCAAGCCAACGTAGTTATACTACAATTCAACTGATTCCCAATTTAAATTTGAATCATACACCTCACTGATACACAATACATGGGACAGATTTAAATGCAAGGAGTTTACGAGCGAGTGAGAATATTGTAGGTCCTATGAAATTCTATTTCCGATGGAAAAATTAAAGCTGAAGCTGCCTTACATCCTTTGCAAGGGCACCAACACGAAAGCAATGAAAGTCTAGGTCCCCATTAAAAGTTGTCTTATCCATGCTCTGGTCACATCAGACCATTGAACATAACTTTAGTCCTTTCACCCACTTATGAGGGAGACAAACTGCAGCGAAAGGCATGCTTTGTTGACCCAATTAGTAAAAGATTTTTGGTTGGGGTGATTTTGGTTTGTTGGGGAAGTTCCAATTATTTTGTTCATTGTAAAGATAAACCTCTAGTTTAGATAAATATATAAATATATTTGATATAAATATTTTTAATTTTTTTAATTTTTTATATATTTAAAAAATTTAAAAAAATTATATTTTCATATTTAAATATACATTAAAGATAAATCTCAAATATAAATATATTAAAAAAATGAAAAATGAATAAAAACAAACAAAAAAATCCAAGGGCCATGCATCAAATTGTCTTTATTATTGCTTTGGCATTCCATAATTTGAGGAATACTCCAGGCCATTTTGAAAGTGATTTCTATCTTTCTACTGCAATACTGCTTCATTCTTTCTTGGGGTTCCAAATTACTCTTTTGTCTTTTAACATATTTACAGCTTGGGACTTGCCCTGATCTTTTATCCTTTAATAATTATCTGAACCTGAGATATAAACTCACCATGGGACTTGAATCAGATTAAAGCAAGAAAGCAGTTTTGGGACCTGTTGGCAGTCACATGAATCTTGTAGGATGAGAATTGCAGTGTTTCGAAAGCATTACTGACTGAAAGATATGGAAATTTAAGCAAAAAAAATAAATCATTAAGAAGCTGTTTAACGACACTGACCAGAGATTTAGGTTCGCGCAGGGTTTAGACAATGATGGGCATAAAGGGGAACATGATCACTAGTTATATGGGTCTGGGTTTATATCATATTTGGTGACATCAAGGTCTCATTCAAGCCATAAACCAGGAGCCAATAATAGACCATCCGACCAGACCTTTCAAGGTGACTTTGGAGATGGCTAATTGACACTAAATAGTTAGCATACAACATCCAAAAGAAAAGAGAGAGAGAGAGAGGTGATTTGTTAGTAGTTTATATTGTAGTGGGTAATTGATCTTGTATTATTTAGAAAAGTCAAGTTTATATAGCATATAAAACAATTAATTTATTATAGTTTTAATTTTAAAATAATTAAATTTTAAAATTATAATTATTCATGACTAGTTTTTGTGTAAAAATATAACTCTTTGATTATAGTCATTATCTTAAAAAAATAAAATTTTTTACATGTAAAATTATAATAAATGATGAATATATTCATCTGCCCTATTTGATGTCCCTTCAATGATTTTTTTTGTGCTTCTAAATAAAAAAAAAGTTAGCATTTAGCTCATTATAAATAAAGGATAACTTTAGACACATGTGAAAAAAGTATATATTGAAGGGCACAGAGAGGGGCACCAAGTGGGATAAAAATATCTGTTAATCATAAAATAATACAATTTTTATAAAATTGTATTTTATTGAAAACTGAGTCTATGCCGTTATCTATATAAACGATTTTCTTATAAGAACCTTAAAAGAAAGTGTTATTACACGTCTCGAAACCATTTCAATTTCTTAATTGGTTTTTTCTTTTGTTTGTTTTCAAATTATTTTCTAACTTGATATGTAGCTAGGTTTAAAACATTCTTTGCTGCACCAAACACAAAAGAAGACAGCAGTGGAAGCCCATAATTGATAGCTTGGGCAACATGTTGCGGTAAGTGAAACAAAGGTAAAAATAAATTAGGAATAACCGTCTTTTCTTGCTGATAGGGGAAAAACAATAATACTTCTAAATACCAGTGACTTGTAAGAACCATGTAGGTACAATTATCACTGGATAATGCTATAATTTTAAGTTCATAATATGCTATAATATTCTTTGCAGCTGCTGATGGTTCATAAGCTG
>JBBYHO010000015.1:23517998-23534283 GCA_038382025.1 Adansonia gregorii | reverse complement strand
AGGCTATGAGGATTCGTAAAACGTCCGCAAGGCTGGAACTGTTAATTGTCTTTGCTGCATTTTGTTACTTATCATCATGCATCAATTTATTGAAAATCCAAAGCTCTTGTAAATCGACAAACTAGGAACCCTTTCGATTGTATTGGGGATTGCTATTCTAGTTTTACCATGTAACGTTGATGGTACTCTTCTGTGCTTTATTTTAAAGCATCAACGAGAAGTTTACTGGAATTGTTCTTTTCATTGGATTGTAATTCAGTACTGTTTTCTCCTTTCCAGTTTTACTGGCCTTTCAAATCTTTCCCCCGAATGTAAGCTTACCCATGCTGGGTTAAAAGACTACGCTTGTTCAAAGACGGATCTGGTCCATTTTGAACCGTTAGATATAAAATTTAGTAATTTGAAATTAGAACGATTTGATTCGATTTAAATTTTTTTATTCGATTAAAAATAATTTTTTATTTATTATAAAAATATAAATATTATTATAAAAATAATATTTTAATATTCTTCAATAATAAAGTCGGTTTATAGGTTGGGGCAAGGGTTTTATTAGTATATTTATGTTTTCAAAAATCAAATAAAGAAAAGAAGTAGAAAATAAACGAATGGGAAGGTATAAATTTCTGAAAATGAAATCGTCCGCTCTAGAATAAAAAAATAGTTGTAAAGGTTAAGATTCGGATAATTGAATTCAAAAAATATTATTTTTTTAAAAATAATTATATGTACTAATTAAATTAAATTTGAATTTTATAATTATAGAGCACAAAGTAAATTAGTACTTCGATATTTGATATTTTTGGTTATTAAGGGGAAAAAATTAGTATATTTATTTTATGTACAACATTGATTACAAAATTCGAAACGAGAATTGACAAATTATTCTGTCTGATGCATCATATAGAACTAATCATTTGATAAACCAATAAAAACTGACTTAACCAATAAAAAATATATTTTGTTATTTAATGTTCTCGGTTATTAAGGTAAAAAATTATTGTAGTTATTCTACATACAGCATCGATTAAAAACCGAAAAGAGAATTGACAAGCTGTTCAATTCTATGCATCCTATAAAACTAATTATTTACTAAACTGATAAAAACTCACTTAACCAGTAAGATGTTTGTTTGATATATATCATCGGCACATCATCAAATGACTGGCAGTAAAGAATCACGCCCACCGTGGGGCTCGAACCCACGACCACAAGGTTAAGAGCCTTGCGCTCTACCGACTGAGCTAGACGGGCACAGTCAGTTAAGCCCCCAGAAAAATATTTTCATATTGTATATACGTACCGAAGCTTAATTTCTCTGTGGGAGAAAGCTTTAACATTTGTAGAAACTTAATTTCTTTAAGTTTGAGCTTAAATTAAGTGCATTTATATAACAATTCTTAACAAGTGACATTTAGCATATTCGATATTTAAATCTCAAACATTTATTACAACTTTCTTATATCCTGTGTTTTTTTTTTCGAAAAACAAAAAGAAATTCACCCACGTCACTTTTCACTTAATTTTGGCTTACACCATGCATTAAGTAATTAAGAAGATGGAATAGGAGGCAAATGACTTCTTGATGCAAGGGTTTTTGAGACTGTACTCGTTATAAGATATTATTCAATTTGAGTTAGTACGCGAATTATTTTTAAATTTTTACCTTTTAAAAAAAAATATTTTAAAAAACACGAACCAAGATTTATCTCTTAACAGATTATCCTTGACTAGTATAATATCATTTCAAAGCAGACAATTCGTCCACCAAAATGACTTTTCAGAAGATATAAATAATCCAATGGCTACTTGAGGAAAGTCTAACAAGGTTAATAATTAGGCAGCATTTGTTTAAGCCCTTTCGAAGTGTTGTCGCTAGTGCTGGCCTGCTACTATCCATTTTTGGAACGCATGCATTAACTAGGGTTGGCAACTGGATGAGGTGGTTTTTTTGGCTTGTCCCGATCCCAATCCAACTTTCATTTTTATATATCCAAAATTTTTTCGAACTCAATTTTGAATTAAGAGTTTAGAATCTAACCCAATTCTCGAAAAAAATCCTCTGACCTAGATGTGCTCGTCCTAAAACTTGATGCTTTGTTTTATATATTAATTTTTATAAACCAAAACATATGAGGTAAAAATTAAAGAACCTTAACTACGATATAATAGTTATAAAATTAAAAGATTAATATTTTAATAAATATTTCGGTTTGATCTGAGATAGATTTCATATGAAATCACTTCGAAATTAACCTTAAAACTTTTAATAAAAATTTGACTCACCCACTCCAAACTTAATATGAAAAAAACTCGCCTTATAAAATTAGATCGAGTCGAAACTAAATGAGTTTGGATTATTCCGTTAACCCTAGTTTTAACTTTTAATTGATGGGACAGAAGGTTCCGATCTACTAATCTAGAGAGTAATAGGCTGAAGAACCCATAATGGGTTTGGTCCATCACTGACTGGGTTAACTGATCCAGAATTTCCCTTTTACCCTAGGCCTGCTATTACTATAAGCTTGGAACCATATCGTTAAACGCTTTTCGCTGTTTTCTCGATCCACTGTAAATATTAGCCTTTCAAGTTTCTCCCTTTGTGAAGATTTCCAGTTTTTTCTTTCCCCTCTCGGGTTTTTTGTTTTTGGGTGTCTAATTTTTATTTTGAATTAGTGTACTTATTTATAATCCAATAAGCCGAAGGATTCCTGCTTACCTGCCGGTGAGACAGAGGAGCGACAGCTGGTTTTGCAGGAAGAGCTTCCGATGGACCCTTCCATCGTTAAACTCCTTGAAGAAGACGAGGTTTTTCTTTCTTTTGTGTCTTTTTCTATTTCAATCTGAAATATATCTAGAATTCGGAATAAGTGAAAGGTATTTATTATATTTTCCAATTTTTGTTGAAAAAAATTGATAACAGGACGAATCCATGCATTCTGGAGCTGACGTTGAAGCTTTCCAGGCGGCTTTGAATCGAGATATTGAAGGCGATTCGTCCATTTCTCAGCAATCTGATTCAAATACTGGTATTATCTTTTTATCAATTTTGGTTTTCATGTTTGTTCTGCTGGAATTTGGCTTCCAATTTGCAAGAAAAAGAAAGTAGATTTTGGTTTCAAAGTAGATTTAGTGTAAAATTTAATGTAAAATTCAGTAATTTTGCTTATTGAGGGTATAGAATTTGTTAATTGAGAGTGTGATTAGCTTCCTTTTTTCTTTTGTTAATAAATTCCAATTGTCATGAATTGCTTCGACCCGGAATTCATCGAATGATCAGAAAATACAGCTGTTTTATCTCAAGGAAGCAATCCAGCTTCCAGCCAGTCTGCTGCACAATGGCTGACCGTGGAGCAAGATGGAAACACCAACTTTCAAAATCAACAAGTCATTCAAAGTGCACAGCAACAACAACAACAACAGACTTTGTCCGAAACGGAGCAAAATCAACATGGAGCTGTCGTTACTGGGAGTCAGCAGCAACAAGCACAAACGCCTAATGATGTTCCGCAAGAACTTAATTGTCCACGACCACAACAAAAACAGCCTCAAGATGATCGTCAACAAGGAGTAGGTGAACAAATTTCTGCCCAGGTTCCTCAAACGACTGGGATTCAGACTACTGAAAAAATTCCTATCCCACGTGAACCAGAGAGAACAAATAATCAAGACAGTGAATCTCAATATGCGAAATTACAGAAGATGAGTAATCAACAGGCCAGTGGGGCAGTGCAGCCAAATAGTCCTATGAATCGAGGAAAACAAGTTCCATTTGCTGTGTTGTTGCCTGCCTTACTGCCTCAACTTGATAAAGACAGAGCCATGCAGCTTCATACTCTGTATGGTAAACTAAAGGTGGATTTCCAATGTCAACCCATGTGCTACAATTATCGTGTTTATTTAGTAATGGATGCAATAGACTGAATGGATTTTTTTTTTGCTTCGTTTTCTGATTTTTCTATTGTCTTTAACTGTTAGAAAAATGAAATTGCGAAAGACGGATTTGTCAGGCACATGAGGGATATCGTAGGAGATCAGATGCTGAGGTTGGCAGTTAACAAGTTACAGATGCAGGTGAGCACAAAATGTCATGTTATTCAAGTAAAAACTGATGCTTTAGTTGATTGCATGTTAATTTTGAAACAAGTTAAAATTTCGATCCATACTTTCAGATGAGTTCCAACCAATTTCCATTACAGTCCCAGGCTGCAGCAAGGCAGACTGCTCCCCGGATGCCATCTGTTGGTGGTGCCACACAGTTCGCTGGGCCACATTCATTAGCTCAGCTACACCAAAAAGGCCCTAATTCTCCTGCCAATTCATCTCATGCATCCTCTCCATCAGTCCCCATGCAGACTACTTCAAGTTATACATCCATTGAAAACAAGGCTCAAAAATCTCAAGAGATGGATCACCAATCAGATTCTCGCTTTGGAGTGCTAGGGAACCAAATTTCTCCTTCCACTTCAACCATTGCGAATCAAGAAAGAGGTCATTCTTCAATTCCTGCCCATGGAATTAACAAGCAGCAGCAACAACATTTGAGTTTCCCACAAACTTCTTTTGCCATGTATGGGAATAGTAATTATCACCCATTTTCTGGGCCAAATGTTAATACTTCAGGTTCCTCTCTAAAGCCGCAAGCTCATGATTCACAAATTAGGCAAATTGCACATCATCAAAGCATGGGTCCAAATCCTGTTGGAGGATCTACCCAGGCAATGAACATGATGAGCGGGCCTAAGCTGGAGAGGCAAAACTCTAGTAATGACCCAAATAGATTGCAGGGTGCATCTCTTCCTCACTTTTCAAGTGGTTCAGTTCCTTGGCAAGCCTCATCAGGTAAGGAGCTGAATCCAGGCCCTCTGTCATCAGTGACATATGTGAAACAGGAATCTGTTGATCAAGGTGCTGAGCAGCAAAGACCTCATTTGTCTGCAACCCAGGGATTGTCTACTGCACTAGTTGAACCGGGAAATGCAGTTATAACTACGCCAAAGGATGAGCCTGTAGACAAGCAGTCTTCTAGAATTGGCTTCTCAACACCTTCCATCGCAACACAAATGGATTCCAATCTCCCGGTAATCTCACTTTAGTCTATAGTTTTCTTATTGTGTCATCTTGGTGGATTATTCTGGATGCTGTTGCTGATGCCTACCACTTTGTTTTATAAGTCTACATGAAAATTTATGCATTACGTATTTGCCATCTCGGACTGGTGCCTTATTCTAGTGATGGAGTGCATATGCACATGGATTGCTTGGTATAACCAGTTTGATGTTGGGGACCGAGTTGTTTGTCTGATAGTCTTGGTGGGATTTTTTTTTATTTTTTACTTCCTAGGGCAAGTGACCTTGACCTGTGTTAAGGGATATGTGCTCTCTTGCTGACTTGTTAGATTTAGCTCTCTAGTTGTTCTGACTTGACAGTAGGCAAGCTTCCCATAACCTGTGCTACATAACAGGTTCATTTAAACATGCAATTATATATATGGTATTATTCTTGAATTTTGAATTTACTTCTGTTCGGTTCACCTATTTGAAATTTATATAATTTAGCGTTTTCCCTAGTCGTTATCCCTAGTGAAGCGCATACTTATAACTTCTTGCTTTCTTTTGGCAACTTTCACATTCTTTTTTTATTTATCAGTTGGGCTCTCGGAATCCACCTGTGCCTGCTCCTGCTGGGATCAATGCAAGAACCCCTCAAAAAAAGCCTTCTGTTGGCCAGAAGAAACCGCTGGAAGCTCTAGGTTCTTCACCACCATTGTCAAGGTTAAATAAATCTCTCTCTTGCATGATTGCCTGGAATGATAATCAAGGATTAATTAAAAATCATTTGATTTCTTCTTGATATCAACATTTTATCAAATCATTTTCACCCATATTCAATGGGATTTCCTCCAGTAAGAAGCAAAAAGTGTCTGGAGGGTTTTCAGATCAGAGCATTGAACAACTAAATGATGTCACAGCCGTGAGTGGAGTCAATCTCAGGGTATGATACTTTATGGTCATCTCTGCCTAAATTTAGTAGTTGTGTAAAGTAATATAAGCCCTTAAATTTAAAAGTCATATCCTTTTGACATTCTTCTAATAAATAGGAAGAGGAAGAGCAACTGTTATCTGCTCCGAAGGATGAGAGTCGAGTTTCAGAAGCATCTAGAAGGGTTGTGCAAGAAGAAGAAGAAAGACTTTTTTTGAAGAAAACCCCATTGCAGAAGAAACTGGCTGAGATTAGTTAATATTCTTCATACCTCCCTCGTCTAAAGTTCTTTAATGTCATACATTTACATTCTGCATTTCACTATAAGCCTTATCTTTTGCACAAATTCATGTCTGTTATCTTGTGCATTTTTGCAGTGGCCAAAAGTGGTTTGAAGAATATAAGCAATGATGTTGAACGATGCTTGTCCCTGGTGAGATGCTAGCTTCTTGGCCCTTCTCTTTATATTGAGTCTCCAGTGCGTGAAGGAAAGGGCCCTTCTCTTGGCCCTTTTCTTTATGCTAGCTTCTTTTCCCTTTTCTTTATACATTTCCTTATGCATCTGAATCTCCAGTGTGTGGAGGAAAGAATGCGTGGGCTCATATGCAATTTAATCAGACTGTCGAAACAGGTCAGCCTCAATTCCTCCTGGTTAACATGAATTTTCTTTATTCTTTCTAATTTGGAGTGAATCTCTTGTAGCGTGTTGATGTTGAAAAGCCTAGGCACCGGACACTTATTACCTCCGATGTTCGGCAACAAATTTTGCTGATGAACCAGAATGCTAGGGGAGAATGGGAGAAAAAGCAGGCTGAGGCAGAGAAGCTCCGGAAACTTAATGAAGTGGGTGCAGTTTCTATTTAGTTATATGATTATCTATAATGTGTTAAGAAAATATAGGGAGGAATTTACAATGCACAGGAATGCACTGACTGACCTAAGAATTGGGCATGCTATATAATTTATTCCTTAACGTTGTATGTATTAAATATTTGTGGATGCAGCCTGAGGCTGAGACTGCAGTTGACGGTGACAAGGAGAAAGATGACAGTCGAATAAAAGTAGCAAAGGTATTATCAATGAGTAATTTTCCAAGCATTATGTGTTCCTTAATCATCCAAATAAGAGTAACTCTTTGGTAATGTTCAGGGAAACAAGGAGGAGGATGACAAGATGAGGACCACTGCTGCAAATGTTGCTGCACGTGCTGCTGTTGGAGGGGATGACATGCTGTCAAAATGGCAACTTATGGCTGAGCAAGCCCGCCAGAAACGTGAGGGGGGAATGGATACAACATCTGGTTCTCAAGCAGGTAAAGATGTGAGCCGCAGGCTTCTATCCACATCAGGAAGAAGTACAAAGGACAATCAGGAATCAGAAAAGAGGGGCCCGCTCACTCCTCTTGCATCTGGTAAGCTTGGTTCATGGCTAGATCTCTTCTCAATTTTAATTTGATGCATTTAAATGGTTAATTGATATGTTTGTAAGGTTTATCATTTGTACCCTTGCATTTGATGGCACTGTCATGAATGCCGGTGTACGTCTGAGCAATTTGCAATTGGTTCCTATTATGTTTAATCATATATATTGGTAGTTACCAAGTCCAGGATTATGTATTTTACATGAAAATGATTCAAGTATTGAATTATAAAACGATACATGGTTGTAAACCTGATAGTAATATGCACTTGCATATACTAAGATAAACTAAATAATTTGGAGAACTTGACTGCTGATTTGAACAAATTAATTTTCTGTGTTAAATTCATTTTTGAGCATTTGAATAACCGTATAAGGCAATTGTACTGGTATGAAACTGCTCCAACATCTAGTTATATCTCTGGCGTATGAGGTATTAATACATTGATAAATCCCAAATAATCGTATATTATGACTATGATATGCTTGATTTAAGTGTTCAGAGTTCGGTTTTTTCTTTTTTAATTTTTTCCTGCACCGACTGTTCCAAATGTATCATTATGTATTTTCTCTAAAATACCTATGTCCGATACCTATATCCTGCATGTATTCAGGCATGTTGGGGGTATAATCCTCCAAAGATATAAAAAAAACTTAAAAAAAAAAAATTGAGCCGCTGACACTCACCCCCTGAGTCTAGGTAAGTATAGATCATGACACAACTTTTACTTTCTAATGATTTTGTTCCGTTGCCAAGTTGTTATCAGGACTCCTCTCCCCTAAAAGTCTCCTTACCTAGCAACTCGGGGAGGGACGGTTCCTGCTTGTCCAATCTATTTGCTTTGTTTTTTCACTCTAGCTTCTTTCAACAGGGGCAAGTAGGAAATTCGGCAGGAACCAAGGCGTCACGCCTCATACGAGAGTGGCTCGTACTATTTCTGTTAAGGATGTGATTGCAGCTCTGGAAAGAGAGCCCCAAATGTCAAAGTCTAAACTTATTTATAGCTTGTATGAAAAAGCATGCTCCGAGTCCTCAGCTGACTGATTATGATGCACCTTTATACTATGATGTTTTCATGTTTTCGATTAGGTATCTGATTACAGATAATGGAATTTGGGAATGTCTATAACTGTTTATTTGGCTTTAATGGCAGAAAAAAATTGTTAAAACAGCTTGGTAATTGAAATTTCCGCGCTTTTAGGTGCTGTAAGTATCAAAACTGATCTTAATGCATTCTTCATAATCACGGGGAAGCAGCTGGATGGTTTTATGTTTATTTTTTTGTATCATTATATTCTGATATTTGTGTAATAAATAATGTTTTAATCAGGGAAATCGGTATCGTACGAATAGATATACCGTTTTTGTTATTATACATGTATATATAGATATCGTTATATTTTGATGTATGTTTCGGGTTTATCAGAGTTCGTAAATTTTTAATTTATATAAATAAAAAATATTTTTAAATATTAAATAAATGAGATAAAATAAATTTTATATATTAAATATTCATTAATTTTGTATAATATTTTTTTAAAAAAACATTAAATATAAAAAAATCGATTTTACTTAAGTAATAAGGCTTATTTTTTAATGATTGTTAAATTTATGAATAATTATATATACTATTTATTAGATTTAAGATCAATATTGATTTAATTTTTTTACAAGCTTATATTATATATCGATCGATACAGTTATTTTTAATTAATATCATCGAAAAAATTCGGATTAAAATAAAAAAAATAATAAAATTAATTATTATTAATATCGTTATATATAAAAATTGATATTTATCAATTAATATAGTCGATATCGGTATGATACCGATAGCATTGATTTTAATGGTAGTGAGAAATGTCACCATTCTCATTGTTAACTTCTTTCTCACTTTGTATTGGTGTAAACTAAACTTTATCATAGTTGGACGGGACTTAGCTTAATACAAAAATTTTATGTATTATTAAACAATAATTTAAATTGAATTAAATTAAATTTACAAAAATTTTATTCAAAATTAATTCCTTACGGGCTGAGTCTCTCTGGCTCTTAATAGGTTTAATGTAAACTTTCTCTCTTGTGTAAAATCTTTGATTGATGCTATTATATCTTGATGTTATTTTGTCAAACAGGGAATTCTCGAGCTGTGAAAAGCTGAACGAATTTCATGGATCCCCACATCTCTGCTTAGACACCTACCTTCGCCATTGAAGAGAAGACAGTTACCTACCAGAGGATAACGTAATAAACCGTCCCCATCGTCATGTCAGCTCCGCTTTGGAGGCTTATGCACTTTTTTCTTTAAAAAAAAAAAAAACTCACATGGCCAAAGTTGCCAACCAATGAGGGGTCCCATTTCCGCCCCCATCTTCCCCACTCAAAGCTTTAATTTTCCGAATATGCTTTGCTCTCATCTCTAAGTATCATTTCCCTCGAACCCTTTTGCTCCTTTTATATTATTTTTAATATATTTTTACCATTTTTTTTGCGGAAAGAAAAAGTCCCTCTATAGTTTCATCGATGAACAACTTTACTTCTCATTAATCCCATCTTTCTTTCTGTTTTAATCTTTCACCGGTTAGTTATAATCATGGAGATTATCCTGGAGCTCTTTTTGACAGCTTTTATTGCTCTTCTTTTTTCTTTCTTGATAGCCAAGATTGTTTCTTTGGCTTTGGGTGGTGATTCTGGTTCTGGGGTGGAGGCAAAATCTTTGATTGATGCTGGTGATGAGATTATCATGGAAGAGTTGGAGTTTGCGGAGAAATTGGAAGTTCAAGGCCTTGAAAGTGAAAAGAGAGTTGAATTTATGGAGGAAAGTGCTGATAAAGTTGATGTTTTTGAAACAGGACAAGTTGGAGTTGATCAGGATTCTGAAACTGAATTCAAAAACAAAGTTCAATATGTTCAAGAAACTGCTGACAAAGTTGATGAATTTGAAGCTGGAGAAGGTGAGGTTCTAGAAGGATTGAAAGCTCAAGCCTTTGAAAGTGAAAAACAAGTTGAACTTTGGCAAGAAACTACCATGAAAGTCGATGATTTTGCAGCAGAAAAAGCTGAGGAAGTGAAGCTTGATGATGATGATGATGATTGGGAGGGGATCGAGAAGAGTGAATTGGAGAAAGTTTTTGAAGCAGCTTCAAAGTTTGTAGAGCTTAAAGGAGATTCCAAAGGCTTGGGGAATGATGTTCAAATGGAACTTTATGGACTCCACAAGATTGCTACCGAAGGGCCTTGTCGCCAGTCACTGCCTTTGGCTTTCATGCCCACTTCTCGCTCCAAATGGTACCAAACTTTCCCGTATATCTATATTTGAATATGTACTGATTGATATTTCTTCTTCTATTTGTTCTACTTTTGATACATTAAATTTTTATAATTTAGAAGCAATTACAGAATGAGAACTAAAAATTGGGATTTGAAAAGTATAGTGAATTTTGAGAAAGTTAAGTATTGGAAGCCTATTTTTTTTGTCATTTTGTTTCCCATTGCTGTAATTAACCGGTAGAAGAGTAGTTGGGAATGCACATATATCATCAGTATGTTACCCACACTTGAGGGTTTGGAGGACTATACTCCATACATATATCCGAATATGTTTTAGATAAGGGAATTTCAAGAAAAACCGAAGAGTCTGGATAACATATATCATCGGTTAACAAATTTGATAATGCATTATCCAGTTTTGTGCTCTTATAGATAATGCTTCATGTTACTAGCTATGTGAAACACAATGAAGCAAAAAAATCATTAGAGTTTCTATAGTGGTCAAATTTGGGGCCACTATAACTGGCAATTTTGTCGAATTTAGGGAAAAGCCAAATGTGAAACGCATTGGGGGCGTAGCCTATACCAAAAATCACACCGTATAGCTTGATTGGTAGTTATAATAACAGGGTTGAAAGCTGCTATGTATGAGTGATGGACGGCACTGCTTGCGTTGTGCAAGGAATGCTTGGCAAAGGTTGGGGAACATGAATCCAGATGCGGCTATGGAGCAGTATGTTGCCATTCTTTCGGACAGTGTTTCAGGGTGGATGGAAGATAATTCCAATGTGAGTCCCTTTGCTTTTATGGCTTGTTACTTTGATTTCTTTAGTGACTTCTATTACTCAGAGCATCCAGGGTAGATGGAAGATAATTCCAATGTGAGTACCTTTGCTTTTATGGCTCGTGACTTTGTCTGATTTCGCCAATTCTTTGTACAGGGAGAGCGTATACTTGAATCTGCAGACCGAGGAGTTCCCGGTGCCATGGCTTCTGATATTAACTCATTACCAGATCAGCAGACCAGTTTTACACAAGAAAGGTCGTTTGATGTTGCCAATCTTGGGTTTTCTTTTACGCTCATCTCATTGTTTATTGCACCGAAAGTTTGAGCCACTACTTTCATGTCCTGCAGAAATGCAGAATCGAAATCTGCTACTGGACGAGGTTATGACATAACTGAGGGGACAAGCTTTGAGAAGCAGGTATTATATTCATTTCCCCCCTCCCTATCTAGCTTATGTCGAATGAAATATGATACGAAATTATGAATGTGTTAAAGGGAAAAACCGTTTTGTCGTACAAATTGGCACCATCCATGCCTGTATGCTCAAGTTATGAGTTTGATATTCGATAGCTGATAACTGAATGACGGTGTAGGATTTAAATATCTGGATATTTTATAGTCATAAATCTTTAAAATGTCGAATATGAAAGCAGCTGAAATTTAGTAAGGTCTGCAAGACAGAAGAAAGAGTGATGACTGTTGCCTGCTTTTATTTTAGAAAAGATAACTACTTTTCAAATTTGTTCTTCGCTATTGTTCATTTTCTAAGAATCCAGTAGCTGAATTGCTAAAATGGTTATAAATCTCACACGACCCAGTATCTGTACTTCAGTAATGCTAAAATATCAATCAATGTCTGCGGTATTCGCGGAACTGAATAGCAACTTTCTAGGCATCTATCAGAAAGTGTGATGAGCTAGGTACTTGCTGAAAGGGCAAAGTGCTTCCATTTTTCCAGCTTTCGTCATTCACAGAAACAACTTGATTAATCTCTTAGAACAGCAATCATGTTATAAACTTAAAGAAACAGTTCCGAGTTCTATGATTTTCGAAATTTCAGATTATCGATGATTGTATTCCAGCTTTTCAATAACTATCGCCAGCCTCCAAGACTGTGAGGCTGAAAGCTCATGTGTACCCCAGTTTTAACTTGTTATTGCATCCTTTAGAATGATTACCTCAAGTCATTCTCTAGAGGGTAGTATAAACTAATTCAAACGTAAACGAGCGTAGGATTTTGGTTCGTTACTGATCCAGGTAACACCTAGGACGAAACAGTCTGATAGCTTATTTTATCTGAATCTTGCTTCTGGCAACAAAAAGAAAAGATTATATATAACTTTAATTATTATGAAATTTCAGGCCAAAGACTGATTAGCATTGCCACGACGTAATCTTCCCCAACCACACGGTGATTCTCCTAGGTTTGCTTGGTCCGGAACAAAGACTATATTCGCCGTCAAGTACGAATATCTGCGTATACTAAATTAATCTGTAGTGCTGTTTTATCTAATACCCTGCTAGTAAATGATGGTTGCGTGGTTAAAATAGTAACTGTTTATTATTGTATATTATGCATGTAAATAATACGTGAAGGAACTCGTGTTTCTGATACCTCAAATGGTTGGGTGGTCGTGACTGTTAAAGTGAAATGCTGACGTATGGATTTTACCAAAGTGTTCCTGCAGGGTTTAATGCTTTTCAAACTTTGATTATGCAACAGATAAAGAGGGAAAGAATAAGAATGATTTGGTCATCGATGAATGGCGAATAGTAGGATTCGGACTGTTAACGGAATGGCAGAGTTGATTACTAGCATGTTTGGATAGAGGTTTAAGATTAAAATGTAGGATTAGATAACCTAAAAAATCTAACCAATTCGCCCAAACTCTAATCTGATCAGAGTCGATTTTATCAAAAAAAAGTCAACAATCCAAACCTATCAACTTGAAGCCAAAAATGATCCAAATTTAAGGTGATTTGAATCTGAAATGATTCAAACCGAAAATAATCTTAACAAGAACTGACTTGAATATTCAAAATGACTCGAATTTAAAATGATTAAGCTCGATAAATACAAGTGTTAAATTTAATTGAGTTGACAATGATTGACTCGAACTTAAAATGACACAAATCTAAAATAACTTGAATTTGATTAATTTAAGTATTAAACTCCAATGATTGGAAAAAAATAACATAAGTTTGAAATTATCTGAATCCATGAATGATCCAATCTAAACTAATCGGATCTGAAATCAATCCAACGTGTCCAATTAATAGGCTTAGGCTAAACCATGTTGAACGAGCTAGGCAAAGGATGATTCATATAGTTGCAACTATATTGAGGGGTCTCAGTTGTCGTCTGGTTCAATGCCTGAATAGCAAATAGTAAGCCAAACGAACCTTCGCAACAAGAATGGCTTATAATTGCCTATCAAAACCTGATAGAAAAATTGATTCATTGGGGCTTATGCTATCCTTGATCATATCTACTGCTATTTCTTAGAAAAGAGACAATAACCCCGTATCATATCATAAGATGAAGTTAAATTATATTATTTAGATTTAGATAAATGTCTGATATTAATATGTTCAACAAGAATATATTTTTTTATATATTTTTTATTCATTGGAAAGGTACTAAAGATCCTATCACTATGTCCATGTCAGTCAAAGATGCAAATTTTTTTTTTCTCACTTTAGTTTAGTCCATTGTTTTTCTGTTCTTTCACGCAAACACCTCACATTTTCTAAAGCCTGTTTTTGCCTAAGGTGACCATTGACCAGGGAACTGTTTAAAAAGGACAATACGTTGAAGTCAAAGTCTTCGACAATCTCCTAAAATTCAACCAATAAACACATACAAAATCAAAATTTCTAGATTTCCCGTTCATACTTGTCCTGATATTTTCTGGAATTTAACTGGAGTTCATCACATCGATTGTTAGAATCTCCAGAACAAATGCCCTATCTTTTTTTCTCCCCTGCATCTGACAATGATTAATATGACTCTACCTTTAATCTTCAATTATACCAAAAACTTGTTCAGTTTGCCATTTTAATTCACCGAAATAGAGTCAGGCAGGAGGCTTTGATGATTACATAAATTAAGGCTCCACCAAAGCAGCAATCATGCACTGCCGATTACGATGGAGACGGAGCATGGTTCGAATCGGTTTTAAAAAAAAAAATTATAGTTAATGCGTAACATTTTAGATTTAGTATGAGACAGAGAATGATTATGTTGAGAGTTTTGAGGAATGAAATCGAAATAGATTATTTTTAAAAATAATCATTTTGTGAATCAATCAGTTGCAGGTAAAATGATTCTACACATGCGAATCAAATATGCATATCATTTTTATCCCTTGAATTGAAAGAAATTTAAATTCGTAATTCTCGCCCGTAATTAAAGAATAAAATATTTTCAGAAACAAACAAATCATAATGATTTTTATCTTTATTTTCAGTCATATTTTTTTGGTGTCTTGCAATAAATTCATCAAAATTATTTTTATCAATAGTTCAGTTCGTTGCCGAATTCAAAACCCCAAAGCAAATGGTGGTCCTTTAAAACATTGCCTCAACCTGTGCATATCTGCAAATAATCAAAAGTCAGCACCTGCTTGACTACATCACCAAAACACCTAAGCTTGCCCCCGATATTTCAATCAATTACACAAGAACCTGGAATTTGCAAGACAATAAAAGATATATTTTTAACTACATTTTTTTTAAGAAAAAGGAGGATCAATTGCAATATGTATCAAACTATATATATATATATATATTTGTAATACCTTATTGAAGTCCTTCTGGGGAAGGTTGGAGAGGGCTGGAGGGTAGGATATAAATGGGATCAATAAACTAGAGGGGCATTAGAGTTGAGATCACGAGATCTATTTCGATGCTTAAATTAATATAAAATTTAAAAATTTAAAAAGTAAGACACGAACGAAAAAAAAAAAGAAGAATTAAGTATGCATGTCTTGCTTGGGGGCTTTATTACCTCTTTTGTACCTAGTCTCTGAAGAGCATACACTAAATGCTCTTTTCTAAGTCCGGTTAATTGTCAGATATCAATTTTTTAATCTTTAACGACAATACTAAATGATTTCTTCGTAAATGCGGTTAACGGCAGTATTTGCCGAGGGGCTTCGTGGTCCCCGCTGGTCCAGATAAGGAGGCACTTGTATCAGTGGTTAGCTTTAGAGGTCATTGTACGGAAGGTTGTCAGTGCTTAGGGTATGCTTAGGAAACTGGTGAATTAGGCACAGGCGTTAGCGTTATTGAAAGCTAGTCGATTGGGTTCTAGTCGCCTCTGGGACAGTATGGACGATTAAAGCCGTCGAGATACTTAAATACCGTTTAATTAGAGTATGGTTGTTTACGCATTCACATACTTGGGGGTCTAAAAACCCAGACTTATTATAAAGTTTAAAAAAAAAAACTTGCTAGATGATTATCGATCAAAGAATTTCGATCACATCTAGAGAATTCGTCATTGGGGTGGTTCATGGTGGAAATTAATCGTGGAAAGTGGCAAGAGAAAGCACTTAGGGAGACTTTGGGGGTCTTCCATTAAACTGAACCAGAAGAGGGTACTGTGAAACCACGATCGTAAATTTTTCGGATCAAAGCAGATAATATCGAATTTTCCCACATTCAAAATCTAGAAGGGGAGAAAACGTGTAGACTCAACTGTCTACGAGATACGAGTTGATGGGTGGACTTCCATTTTCATTCGCTCCAACTTTTGACATATTCACCCAAGACTTTTACCTTTTTCATTTTCTCCGAATGGATAAGAAAATGGATAAGAAAAT
>JBBYHO010000015.1:23458701-23470365 GCA_038382025.1 Adansonia gregorii | reverse complement strand
TTTCATACGGGGCTTGCGCTCCGATCTTAACCTGCCGTCTTTACCTTTCATTCAGGTTTTTAGATCTTTATTCACTCCAATTGCTTGCTAAAAGACTCTGTACTGTAATAAAAGAAGTATTTTAATTTTTATATTAGCAAATAAATAAAAACGGTTAACAGTATTAAAAAAAGTCATTTAAATATTAATAAAATATTGATGTATAATATGATATGAAATTTTAAATTTTATACGAAAATAGGTTTAGGTTTAAAGTTGGTTTGGCTCTTGTTTGTATAAAATTTAAAATTTCGCATTACATGATATATTATTAATTTATCAATTTTTAAACAGTTTTTTAATGTCGTTAATTATTTTTCTTTATTTGTTACAATTTCAAAAGTACAAATGCTAAAATATTGAATTTAATAGTACAAAGATTAAAATACTTCTTTCATTATAATACAAAAACTTTTACTGAAATTTTATCATTATTTACTAAAATTGTCACTAGATTAATTTCATATAGCCTTTAGCACTAGTAATATTATCACTTGGCTTTTTTAAGTTATTTAAAATATTGATAATCATCTTTGAATCTAAGGTTTAATCTGATTGTTTTTTATGTTAACTTTTTAAAGTTAGTATTCAGTAAATTTGAATTCAAAGATTATAAAAAATTATATAAAAGGTTATTGAATTTATATTAAAAATTATCTAAATTGGATACTTATTTTATACACTAAACGATAAAAAATTTCACAAACATGATTAGTAAAGTAATATGTGTCCCGTACAATATATTTAAAAGAATATAAAATAAATAAATGAGACGCATGTTAGATAATTATTCATCAAAATTATCTACTTATGGAGTTGTTTCATTCCACTACTAGTATAGATAATTATTCATCAAAATTACGTAAAAGATTATTAAAATAATATTAAAAGCTATTAATATCATGTCAACGATTATTATATTATATAAAAGGTTACGTATTTACTAAAATGATTCACATATAATTTCATACATAATTTAACATAATTTTATGATCCATATGTAATTTCATACCACAAATTTAATTTTAATTATTATCTTTGATTGTTTCATCAGTAGTAAAAATTTTCCTGGCAGACATATATAAAAGACTATAGACAAATATATATATATTGAAGACTAAGCATGCATTAATTATGGTATAAATTCTGAAGTGGAAAACATTGAATTTTAGCATTTAATTATTAATAATTGTAGTGCATGAACTACTACTTTCAGGTTGCACTTGCTTCCGGAGCAGGAGAATATGTAGAGGCAGTGAGAAAAGCTCAGCTGGCGACCAAGCTGCCCAATGTTAACTGTGTGGACGCCAAAGGGTTACCCCTCAAAGGAGATAATCTTCACCTTACCACCAAATCGGAGGTCAAGGTGGGTCTCAAGTTGGCTCACGCTTTTCTCGATTCTTTTCTCCATTCTCGCTAAATCGAATTACTTTCACAAATCTTCAGCAGCAAAAGGGGAAAAGTAATTGGATTTGATTAGATTCAGTTATGAATATGAATACTGAATGTTTCATTTAAAATATTTTGGAATTGAAGTCCAAACAATATAAAAATAAGCACTAGACAAGAGTTGGTATCTTCTTTTAAATAGAACCATCCTTTATAATTATTAAAGGTGGGAAAAGATATGTAAAAGAACATATATACATATATATATATATATATATATATATGGCTTTTAGCATCAATTTTGAAGTATTTTAGTATGTGGTAGATTTGATGCAAGATTCTTTGAGGAATCTTGATTCCAAAAAAGAAAAGACCGTGGAAAAACAAGACCCTTTTCAATTGTGTTTTGGTCCAATATTGGACCTATTTTTTCAATCATAGATTATGTTAATATAAATTACACTGTAATTGAACTCAAGTATCCTTAGTCCTGCATTTGTTTACGCGTTAGTCTTATTCGATTGGGGTTTAAAATTTTTTTAATATTTTAAAAGATTTGAACAAAAATATTAAATTTATTATTTATAAATTAAACTTTGATTAAAAAAATTGTGGTTCGGTTTGAAAACATGCTAAGCTTGATTGTAAATTTTTTCGGGATTGGATTTAACTTTACTTCTTTTACTATTAGTTTTATAAATTTTTTTTTATAGAGATCTATTATTATTAATATAATTTATTTAAAAAAATCAATCATAAAAAAATAAGATAAACTTTTACTCATCTAGAAAATATTCTTATAAAACTAAATTAAACTTAGACATAAATTTTATTCGTATTTTGTGTGAATAGATATCTTTTATTTTTTTGTAATTTTTTTATATCGATCAATCATATTTTGTCATATGATATATAAAATAAAAAGAGTAACATATAACAAAATGTATCGATGGGATACATACAAAAACAGAGAGTAAAAGTAGAAGATTTCCAACCATTTCGAGTTAGATCAAATCTAAAATATTACAAAACTTCCATGCACGAGCCTTATTCAAAGCAAGGAAAATATGTATTCGGTTAGACTCCTTGGACCTTGGATATGATGCTGCCATTCCAGGGCATTTGGTCATCCGATGGCAAATGGTGATTTTCTTTCCGGGAAAATGCTGTGAACTTCCGCCGTGATGCGCAAGACAAATCAAAATAGAAAAGCAAGAAAAATGAGAGACCGTTTCCATGAAACACTTACAAACAAAAGTCATTGATTTCAAAATTAGAAAATGGTGGTTTTTTACACCAAAGTGGTAGTGGTATAGGTGTTTAAATTTTGACAAATTGATTAAGATTATATTTAAAAATATAAAAATACTATTAATCTTTAATTTTGACAAAATATATTTCGTTAAATGTAAAAACTTTTTAAACAAACAATAAATAGCTATTTTTAGTTTATAAAAAGGAAAATTTTAATATTATTTTTAATAAAAACTATGAGACAACCAATTAAATCAAATACTCAAAATAATAATCAATTTATTATTTTTAATCAATGTTTATAAGTATTGATTAATTAGACTTTAAATAAATTAATCACAGCATTAAAACCGTCGGAGAGTGCTGATTCTGAACTGCTATTGATTTTTTGGGTTTGACTTGAACCTCAAAAATTGACGCAAAATTTCTATCCATTGAGGGAAAGTGAGTGAGAGCCACCGAGCAATGTCCGCAATATCCTCGTGGAACCTCACGCTCTCCCCTAGCAGAAGTGTCTATCTTTCGCCCCTCTCGTGGCGATATTCTCTTCCCTCTCCCGCCATCTTTCCTCGCCCCCGAAAACGCAAAACCCTCGTTGTCCTAGCCACAGTGTTGGATGCAAAGCCCACCGTCCTTGTAGCAGAAAAGCTCGATGACGCTGGTATCCAACTGCTTAAAACTTACGCCAATGTGGACTGCTCTTACAACTTAAGTCCTGAAGAGCTTTGTACCAAGATTTCACTTTGTGATGCTTTAATTGTAAGGAGTGGAACCAAGGTTACGAGGGAAGTGTTTGAGTCATCTATGGGAAGGCTCAAGGTTGTGGGAAGAGCTGGTGTTGGGATTGATAATGTGGATTTATCGGCTGCTACGGAACATGGGTGTCTGGTGGTTAATGCGCCTACAGCCAATACCATTGCGGCTGCAGAGCATGGGATTGCTTTGCTTACTGCTATGGCCAGGAATGTTGCCCAGGCTGATGCTTCGATGAAAGCGGGTCTGTTGTTTCTATTGCTTGCATTCTCTCCTTTTTTAAAATTTAGATTGGTTTATCAAGGTTTTTTTTAATTTCATTTAGGCATTTCTTCAAGTGGTTTATGTTCTCTTTTTGTCTTTTAAAAGGTCGATTTTGTTGTATACGTTATATATTGTTACGTATTTTGACTGTGGCTATTCTATAAAAAAGCTTGAAGCTTGAATTGTAAATCTTAAAATAAAAGTAAAAGAAAGTATGAATGGCTTGAAATTTTGTCAATTTTTTATAAATTTGTAACGTTAAGTACAAATTTGTTCTGTCCAGGAAAATGGGAAAGAAACAAGTATGTAGGGGTATCCCTTGTGGGAAAAACACTTGCTGTAATGGGGTTTGGGAAAGTTGGTTCTGAAGTAGGCAGGCGCGCTAAGGGACTTGGAATGCACGTAATTGCACATGATCCTTATGCCCCAGCAGACCGTGCTCGTGCAGTTGGCGTGGAGCTGGTGACCTTTGAAGAAGCATTAATAACTGCTGATTTTATCTCCTTGCACATGCCTCTCACCCCTTCTACATCAAAAATGTTCAATGATGAGGCCTTTTCTAGGGTGAAGAGAGGGGTTCGCATTGTCAATGTAGCCCGTGGGGGTGTTATTGACGAGGAAGCTTTACTACGGGCTTTAGATGCTGGGATTGTTGCTCAGGTTTGTGTTCATATTTAAGCATATACGGCATAGTTGGAGAGTTGGTAATGTTGGTTTTGTGCAGGCAGCACTTGATGTATTCACAGAAGAGCCCCCTCCACAAGGGAATAAATTGGTGCGGCATGAAAATGTGACTGTAACTCCTCATCTTGGTGCTAGTACCACCGAGGCTCAGGTACCTGCTTGACTATCTAATTTGGCTTCTATCCTTTTTTCTACCTCTTCATATATTGGTTTTACAGCCTTGCATTTTGACCAGGAAGGTGTGGCACTCGAAATTGCTGAAGCTGTTGTTGGGGCTTTGAAAGGGGAGCTTGCTGCTACCGCTGTAAATGCCCCAATGGTCCCTTCTCAGGTACCATCTCAAATTTTGTTATTCTTGTCTATACTTGTCATTGCATAACGACGGCGATTGGATTACTCTGCCTGCTTTCAGAGCATTAAATAATTTGATTACCTAAATAGTGCAATAACACATATCCTTTAGGGAAAGGAAATTAACTTCACCGAGATAGTCAACAATTTTCTTGAATATTTTGTCTTTGTTTGGGAATCATGTGCATTTCCAATTTTTCTCGTTTTAATATCACAGGTTCTGTCAGAACTTGCACCATTTGTTGCACTCGCTGAGAAGCTGGGCAGATTGGCTGTGCAGTTGGTTGCTGGTGGAAGCGGTATGAAGTTTGTCAAGGTGACTTATGCTTCTGCTAGAGGTCCTGATGATCTTGATACTCGGCTGCTCCGAGCTATGATTACCAAGGGTCTAATTGAGCCTATTTCTAGTGTTTTTGTAAACTTGGTGAATGCAGACTTCATAGCTAAACAAAGAGGACTTAGGTTAACAGAAGAGCGCATTGTATTGGATGGTTCACCTGAGAAGCCGCTTGAGTTCATCCAGGTTCGAATCGCCAACGTTGAATCTAAATTTGCGAGCGCAATTTCAGACTCCGGTGAGATTACAGTAGAAGGAAGAGTGAAGGATGGAAAACCGCATCTGACCAAGGTTGGATCCTTTGGTGTTGATGTAAGCATGGAAGGCAGTCTTATACTCTGCAGGCAGATCGATCAACCTGGTATGATTGGCAAGGTGGGCAATATACTGGGTGAGGAAAATGTAAATGTAAATTTCATGAGTGTTGGAAGGATTGCACCAGGGAAACAAGCTGTAATGACCATTGGTGTGGATGAAGAACCCAGCAGAGATGCATTAAAGAAAATAGGAGAAATTGCAGCTGTTGAAGAGTTTGTTTTCCTGAAGTTGTAAACAACATAGTAATTCCATCATGCTCGGATCTGTTTGTTACTAATTTTGATCACTGTTCAGAAAATGCAGAGTGCTCTTCCTCATTGATTGGTTGGGTTCTTAAATAGCCTGAAATTGCATGTACATGATAACACATCTCCTAATCCTCTATGCTTTCTGAATAACTGTGCGCGCTGTCGCAGATGAGGAATTCTAAGCCATAGTTTTGGTTTATAAACCAGAGTACTGAACATGTCTTTCAAATTTACCGTCAAGAGAATTCAAGCCTTAACCCAAGTTTAGAAATTACAGTAGAAACAATCAGTACAACACTTTTCAAGCAGAAAGTGATTAGTTATCTTTTTTTTTTTTTTCTAAATAATTTTATATAAAAATAATTTTATTATTTAATTTATATAAATATTTATGTTGATGTAATACATAATCATCTTTACATAAATTTCGTGTCTGTTTAGGTTAACTTTTTTCTTCTTAGCTTCAAAGCTTCTTAAAAATATAAGTCGGGCAAAACAATTATTTTGTAAAAGCTTATTAGCTTAATTTTAATGAATTAAATGAAGAAAAAATATGTTTGAAGAAAAGTTAGAAATAAAAGTTTCTTTCTTCCTTTGTTTTTAGCTTTTTATATAATTTTTATTTTTATTTTTATTTAAAAATCCTCATTTATTAAATATAAATTCAATATCTATAAAAATTTATAAAAATAAAATCATAAAAATAATTTTAATTTAATTTTTAAAATTTTTATGTTTATATAAGTATCATAATAATTTTAAAAAAATACTTTTTAACTGTACTTTTTATCTTTGAATCTGGGGAGATTGATTTTGTAAATAAGAATAAATTACTGCGGAAAATACATGACAATACAAGATATACAATTAAAACAAAAATGGTACTCAGCATAAAGTACGACAGTACGAATTACGTTGGTCAATTGTCCGAAGGGCTTTTAGCAGCTAGCCTTTAGTTTTAGCCAACAAAGGGGGCACCGGAGACGCGCCAAAATAAGAAACGAGGCACGTGTTTGGCAAATTCGCTGCAACGCAAGCCCGGCATGCCAGCGCATGCCCGGCATGCCAGCGCATGCCAAACATTACAACGTGTCCCAAGTCAGTCCCTCCTGCCAGTGCCAGCCTAACGACAATTGGACGGACTATTTGCAATAAATGGCAACCTTTCCTAAAGTTGCAACATACCTTGAATTACTGACCGGACAATTTCTGACTTTGATTGAACTCTTCTTTCACTTAAAGCTTGCAACATGAACACCAAGGTACGTACTCGACTTCCTTTCTTTGATTTTCCTTTCATTTTTATCTGCTACTGGTTAATATCGAGGCTGTCAACATAATATTTTAGCAGGGAACTGAAAGGATAAATGAAGAGGGGGCAGTTGAAACCAGGGTGGAGACTGTAGATACACAATCCCCGCCCGGAGAAAACAAAGAACCCAGGATGGAGAACGTCGGGGTGGTCCACTTGACTCGTGATAGGCATAATTCTGGCGACAAGGGTGGCGTCTTGGCTGCTACAGCTGATGCAGTAACAAAAGGCTTTCAGTCTGTCAAGGATGCTATTTCAGGCCGTGGTCACGGCAGCAATAAATGAGTGAACTTACATGTGATTTATATCGAGTAGGCTATAAATGTTCTATGCCTTTGATATTAAAAATAAATAAGTTCCACCATATTGAACAACTCAATTGTCACTGGGGTCTGCCGATTGAAAGAGATGGGCATTGGTGGCTGTTTTCTTTGGCCCACAACCAACAGAACGAGAAAATGAATGCGGTGACTTTTGAAAGAAAGGCGAATATGTAAGGTACATTTTTGGCCGTCCCATTCAAGATCCCCTTCAAGATTTCATTCCATTTATCTTTATTATTTTAAAGTAAAAAAAATGATACTTAAAAGGAGGAAAAATGGGGTCTCTGAATCACAAAGATCATATGGCAAATTGTAGACAAAATGTCAAGAGAATTAACTTGTCATGATTCATTGATATTAGAAATTACAGTCTGAAGACTGAAGATCCTAATTTATAATTCGGGCATTTAAATTACACAGTGCTTGAATTAATTATGACCAAACAAGTAATGCTGTGGAGCACAAGTGCAAAATAAGCAAAAGCAAAGCCATCTCGGGGCCACGATACGGGTAAGTTGTAGTGGAACCCGAAGACATTTACCAGACACCAACCTCCATGAACCCGTCCTCAGTGGCGCAGCCCCTAAACATCCCAGTGGTGTTGAACCCACATGCCACTTCCCCGTTATTTGACACAGCAATTAGCCCAGCTTTTCCTTCATCCAACCTATACTTTATTACATAATCCACTGCCTCATGCAGATTCAACCCTTTGTATTCCATTACTGCCGCTACTTCCCTTGCCAGGGTGCTTCGGATGATTGCTTCTCCTTCCCCAGTGCACGAAACCCCGACTAAGTCACAAGCGTAAGTCCCTGCACCAATAAGCGGCGAGTCACCTATCCTTCCTGTCATCTTGTTCATGAGCCCACCAGTGGAGGTGGCTGCGGCGCACCGCCCTTCCTTGTCAACCACCACGCACCCAACCGTCTCTGGGGCGTAGACGCTGATTGGTAGCCCGTTCATCTGCAAAGGACTTTCCATAGCTGCGCCGCCACCGCAGGTGCCAGTAGCTGGGATACGGTAATCAAACTGATCAAATGACAAAACAAGAAAACGTTAGGCATGGCTGCTCCACCAGGTGATCTGCTGAATGATTGTCGTTTCAGGTAAAGTTATGCAAAATCAAAAGTACCAGGATTGAGTTTGCCTCTTTTGCCAACTTAAGCATCCCAACATTATCTTCCGTAATGAAATATTCATTGTTCACCAACTCCACGCCCTGCACAAAATCCAAGCCATTTAAAATTTTCTTTTAAAAAAGAGAGCAAGGAAGCCAACTGAAGAATCTAAACTCTGCTGTCACGCGTCAGAACATGAAAGATTGAAAGCGTATGGCTATGCTATTCAGCACGTGATAACGGAATCGAAGATTCCAAAAGAACAAGATATATTACTCTGGGTTTGGACCATAAAGGGGTGGCTATACTAAACTGTGGCCAAACAAACCTGTTTCCTGGCGAACTCTTCGGCACCCGCAAAGGCCAGATACGAATGTGGCGATTTGTCCATGACAAGCCGGGCAAGGGATACAGGGTTCTTAACCGTGGTTAGGCCTGAAACAGCACCGCATCTCCGCTTTGGTCCGTCCATAATGCTGGCTTCCATTTCCACCGTTCCAATCTCTGTAAGGGCAGACCCACACCGGGAGTTAAACAGAGGATCTGTTTCCAGTTCTCTCACCTATAGCAAAACAAAAATCCCAAATTATTCATTCCAGTTAAAAAAAATGATAACAATGTCAACTCTCTCCATCAAACATACCGTCACCGGTTAATGTTTTCACTAATTAAAATGTGAAATTTGACTTCTTTCCGTTTTCTTTATTAAAAATCAAATCTCCCATTATTAAATTGCATTGACGACAATTGTGGATGAAACGAAAGGAAGGGGTCAAAGGAAAGGGGACGTACGACAAGTTCAACGACGTCGATGGCGGGGAGGTTAGAGCGGAGAGCAGAGATTCCTATATCAAGGCAACGAGTGAGGAGTCTCTTAGCCTCCTCTTGCCTTTCTTTAGCGAGATTCGGGTCTACACCAGCGCCACCATGCACTGCAATTGCCCAGCCTCCCATTTTTTTTCCCTTTCTCTGTCTCCTTTTTTTTTTTTTTTTTCTGAAACTCCGCCCCTCGCCTTCCCCTCTATTTAAGCCCTGTTCGCTACGTAAAGAACTAAAAACCTTGGGATTCTATTTATAGGCCTTCGCGGACTTGAAACCTTCTGAGGTAGATTATTATAAATTGTAATCTGAGTTAGTTTCGGTAGAATCAGGGTAGCAAGAATCTTTTCTCTTTTCTCCCTATGATCTCCCACTTGTTGTCTAGGAGGACAATGTAATTTACACAGCTTTGTCTAAAATGGAAACATCATGGGACAGGACACGACAGTTATTACATAGGCAGATTCTTCCTTAAATTTTTACAGTTGCGGCTGCGGAAATTTCTACAGTCTTACCTCATGTTTTTTCACTCTGAGGAATAAGACTCAAACCTATTTTTTAAAAAAAGTTAATTAATCGAGTCAAATGACAATTTTTGGAGAGGTCAATTGTTTTCTTTCTTCCTCGTTTGTATTTGAAGCAAATACGACAACTCATCACAACTTCAGAGCTTGACCGGACATCACCTAATCCAAAGAAAAAAAAAAAACACAAGGCGAGGGAGATGATATATTAAATGTAAATGATTCATTTCAAAGCTGGGTTTTGGATTTTGCCACGTTTTAATATGATTTAAAAAAAAATTAGATTAAACCTTAGCTAATAATTAATCATTTCTAACCAAATGGTGTCTATTCAATTTGGCATGTGCTAATTTGCATAAGGTTGTTGATTAGACTAATTTTGGTTTTGTTTTTATTATGTGGGATTTGCATCAAAGTTGGAACTGAGGAGAATATGACAAAAAAAAACCGAGTTTTTAATAATCAAATAGGTTGGGTTAATCGATATTGATTAAAGATTTTTTTAATTGTTATTTTTTAAAAAAAATTCTAATCAATTGATTTTATAGTCATTAATTAAAATTAAAAATTATTTAATTATTATTTTAAAAATTTTATATTTAATATATTATTTTTTAAAATTTTAAAAATTATTAATTGATTGTAATTTTCTCTTTATAAAATATCTCTTTAAACCGTTGAGAAATGAGAATAGACACTAATTCTTTTTTTCCTAAATATAACTGATTTTGCATTTATGGCTTATTATTATCATTATTTGGCATAATTTATGGTTCATAATATTCCCATGTAAAAGGCTCGAGAAGGTGCTTCTTGCTTAATTAAGCTGGCATTGCTTAAGCAAGTTTGCTACTTCCACTTCAATTTTTTTTTTCTTGTTCTGTCTCTTCGCCTATTTTCCCTTTTCCAATTAAAGAAAGTTGACCAGTTTATTAGAAATAAAATAAAAATTACAAAGGGAAAGCTTTCTCCCGGGGGAATGGGCCGGCCATTTGGCTTTAGCAAGGGCGCAGAATGTGCGGTATTCTGAGTTTGAAAACAGAGGTTCCCGCCGACGACAAGCACCTGAAAAAGCCCTGGTTTTAGGTTCAAACTTTCTAGTTGTGTACCTGATTAACCTACCCACCTTCCAGATTCAAATTATGATTGTCATATTTATTATAATTATATATATAATAAATATTATTATAATATATATTAATAATAATAAACAATAATCGTACGGTTACCGTTCTATATATAATTATAGGCGGCGGACAACAAAAATGAATAAGCAAAAGGCTGCGGGTCCCGAGGGTCGCTGGTTCCGGGGTCTGCAACTGGGGAAGCTACCATACATCATCTTCATGATAATCCGATAATGGAGATAAGGTTGGTGATTGGTTAGATTTGTTTAACATTGATGACTTAGTTATTGTATCATCAGATATATGCATTGACCGTTCTTCTATATATGGCAATTCAAATTCAACGTTGCTTGAAATTAAAAAAAATACAGATCAAATTCGAGTTCTTTGCATTTGACAGCCTAGAAAAACCCGAAGAGAAAGGGACGGCACGTCAGCTACAAGATAGATAGATAGATATATATTATATATATATATATATATTGTTTCAGTAGACATTCTAAAAGTAATTTCCCACTCAGCTTCCTGATTGAACGTGATTAATGATAGACTGCATCAAATATTAACCTGAGTTTAAATTTTTAATTTATGAATAATTTTAATTTTTAATACGTACATTTTAAAGTTTTATTCAATTTAAAAAAATTTACGAATCGATTATTGTATGTCAATGTATATATTTTTAATTCAAATCATGAAAAAATGTGTGCTTATTTAGATTTTATTTTTGACAAATGCTTATAAACATAGATTAAGAACAATTAAAAAACTAATTTAAATTTTTTTATATTTAATGTATTA
>JBBYHO010000015.1:23444187-23458601 GCA_038382025.1 Adansonia gregorii | reverse complement strand
AAAAACATTTAAGTTTTGTTTTTTTTTTTTCTTGTTAGAGTCTGGCAACTGGCCAGTGGCCCTAGGAAGAGATCTTTTTAGGCCAATGGTCGGTGAACCCCCCCCCCCCCCCCCAAAACCGAAGGAGAACTTAGCCCTCGTTTCAGACTTAGTCGTCGTTCCTTTTCCATACTTTCTAGGCAGGTGCTTAAAGAAGGCGTTTTTTGAATCTGGGTCGACTTCTAAAACCTTTCGCTATTCAAATTGTTTTTACATTAATTAACATGCTGACATATCGTCCATTTTTATTCATTTTTTAGATTTTTTGGGACCACTTGTCACTACCCCGATTATAATATCTTTATTCATAATTACGACAAGAGTTATTAATTTTTTTATAGTTTGGGTTATCTATGTTCTATCTCCAATCAAACATTTGATCAATAGATTATGGTTCATTATTTTTCTTTTCATAAATGCATCTGTTTAATTAGTATTATAAAAATTGGTTAAAGATTATTTATTTATAAATTAAAAAAAATTACATTTAATAAATTACTCTTATTTTCTTTAAAAAAATGATGCATTAATTATTTATATATATATATATATCTATAGACACTGATTAAAAATTATTTAAAAATTATTTTTTATAAATTAATTATGATAATAAAAAAAAGTTTTTTTAATGGGCACTGATCAAGAATTATTTAATCAACATTTAAAAAAATTTCATTTCCTTTAGTAAATTAAAAAAATATTTCTAATAAAAAAATTAAGTAGCAATATATATAAAATATAATTAATGCATTTTTGTATTAAGTTAAAGTAATATATTAAATATAAGATAATTAAATCATTTTTAATTGATATAAATATATATATATATATAAACATGTTAATTTAGATCTTATTAATAATTCAAAAGTATTTAATCCACTCAAATGAATGTGATGTAAGTGATAAGACATACTCATGTTTGTGAAAGAAAATTAAAGTTTGAGTTTATATAAACTCACTATTAAGGAGAGACAGCTATAAATTTTTAAATAGGATTAAAATATCAAATCGTAAAATAAATAAAAATATTTAATAAAAATAAAACAAAAAAATGTTTTATACCCTTTTTTTTTTGTTTTGGTGATTGTGAGTTGACGCTTCCAATCTCATTACTTGGAGTAGAATTATATGAACTTATCTAAAACTCGTATAAACTCAAAGAATGAATCATCCAAGGCAAAGATCCCAATAGTAGAGCATATAATATATTGTCAGACTTCTTACACACCTCATAATTAGGTAGATTTCTTATATGATACATCTTGTATCTCTTAAGAGCACATGCATTTTCATAGTGCAAAGATGGGAAAACTCTTAGCTAAAAAATGATGATAATGCTACTTGGGCACTTCTTTTCAACCGTGTGTTATCCAAGGTCATGATGACCAAAAATCTCAGCAATTGAATTATATATTTGTATATTTATTTTATATTTATATATTTTTATGTGTTATAATTATGTTTAAAATAATATATTATATATATATTTTTATAAATTAATAATTTTTACAATATACTAGTCCTCTGTAAGGTTGGACCTTGAACCATCCAAAAATTTGAATTATTATTTAAAATAATAAAAAAAAATTAAAAATATTCTTATATTATGTTTATAATTAAATTTTATATAAAAATATTTTTAAAAATTAATAATTCGAATCAGAAAGAGCAAATCCGAGTTACAAAAAATGTTATCCAAGCTTGAACCATAAACAATTCTATTTGTTTAATGTTCGAATTACTTTTTTATATTATATTTATTTTATATAATTATATCATATATAAAATTAATAAATCATTACAAAATGCTACCCATAGAAAATATAGTGGATGACCATCATGAAAGCCATGATCCTGGCAGCTTTCTTGGTGGCCATTATGGCTAATAAGGAAATGCTGGGTTCCATGTTTCAACCTCACATTCTAATCTCATTTCCTTATTTTTGTTTTTTTTCAAGTACAATTTAATTAGATTTTTATTGTTTCCTAAAGATTCTCAATGCAAGTGGAGTAAACGTTCCAAAATAATGATAGCAATAAGCAAGCTGCAAATATATTATTAAATTAATGTTACTGATCAAAACCCAAGATTACGGTTTGATGTTATTAAAATATGAAACAAATTAAATCCAAAAGCTTTATCTTAAGAAAACCAAGGTTCTAAATTAGCCTGCGCTTAAGTTACTGGTCAAACTGAGAAAAAAGTTAAAAGTTATGTTAATTAAATCCGATAAGATTAAATTATATAAATATAAAATAAAAAAATTAAAATATAATATAAATATGATATAAATATATTAAAATATTAAAATAAATATAAATTATTAATATATTAAAATTTATATAAATATAAAATATTTTAAATATAATTATAATATATTAAAATTATCTATAATATTCATTATATTACTTTGAAAGTGACTTCAAACCCAAAATTTTATTTAAGTAACCAAAGGAAAGGATTTCGACGAAACTGGCTAAATACCTTTGATTTGTTCAAGTCAATTATTTCAAATGATTTTTCGATGAAGTTCAGATCAAGGAAGACCAAAAGTGAAGATTAATTCAACATTTTGCTAGTTCTATAAATATAGTTGTTCATTGCTAGTTCCTGCAAAATAATATTCAGTTTTGAGACGTCGACTCTGCAACCCATTATCTTCTTCATTTGCTTCAAGCCATGGCTACTTGTCGTAAAGGTTTTTGCAACGATTATTTGCTCCTCAATCCGAAAGAAGCAAGTTTTTCGGATCTTTTTGGCCTACTTTTTTCACCTGATTTGGGAAAAAGAAGATTCATTGACTGTCCAGGGGACCAACAACAAGAATTTCGTCGTCGATGGATCATCTTTATCTCCGTCCTTGCTCAGAAACTCCTGCTATGGGGAACGATACCTATGGCCATGATGGGTGACACCACCGAGATGCTGCTAAATCTTTTATCCGGCGGCCTTCTTAATCTCTTCCTAAATATCGCAACAGGTTTCGTCTGCTTCTCTTTGCTATCTTCTTTGATAAATTATTTGACTAATTATTTCCTTTCCAAAGTTCTCCAGATCAATAGCTCCCAAATATATATATATATATATATCTAAATATCATTATCACGCAGTTTTGATATTTTCTTTTGTTCATAATTATTATAAGTAATTATAATAATATTTATTACTATTTTTAGTCGTAATAAATATCATATGATCACTGTTTCAATGTTTATCCAAAATGGGATTGCATAAAAGCCGGTACTCTTGCAAGAATATTACTTTGTTTTGTCGCTAAAAGATTTCGATGACAATTTAGGAATGGATTTTACGGTGCAGGGAATTTTCATTGGCCTAATAAGGAATCGGCGACGTTTACATCGGTAATAGCAAATATAGACACTTGCATTGATTTAGATAAAAATATTAAAGCTGGTGACAAAAAATACAAAGCGTCGATGTCTATGATGGCTTCGAAAATATCCTACGAAAATGAAGCCTTCATTAAAGCCAATGTCACAGAACATTGGGAGGTAAGTTTTTCCATTTAACCATCACTTAAAACTTTCCATTTTTATAGTAAAATAAATAATAAATTCCCACCAAGCATTTTACTTTCTTAAATTATATATATATATATATATATGTACATACACAATGATGACGATGATGACGATGATAATTTTTTTTTTTTTGGGGAGCAGATGAAATTTGTGGAGTTCTATAATTGTTGGAACGGTACGTTGCAAAGTTTTTATTTTTTTCAATTAATTTTAGAAATTTAATTTCAATGAAATAAATTCAAAATCGGATTAATGATATTAATATCATCTTAACTTGATTGTAAACGAAAATGAATGATGATCAAATATCTGATATAAGTATATATAAATTATTTAAATGATCAAACGGCATTCATCTCATCACATTTCCACTAAAAACTTCATTTTTTTTTTTTGGGTCTAAGCCAACTTGGTTTAATTACGGAAAGAACATTGCTGTTGGGAATTCATTGTTGGATGATTAGTTGTTTATAATTAATAATACAAAAGAATAATTCAATATATAGAAAACTTTGAAGTGGGGTTAAACAAATACCCTTATATATACAACAATGAAATTAGTGAGTAAGGGTTAAGAACAAGATAGATTTTTCTTTTGACTTGGAAAACAAATGGAAGTTGAGTATATATAAACATATATAGTATGTCTTAAAGTCTTTATATATATTTTTATAGATAATTATCTAATATATTAATACTAAAATAAAAAATTTTGACTATTTATTTTTATTTTTTAAATATATTTTGTAGGATACATATTACTTTGGCTAATCTTGCCTATACAGTTTTTTTTTCATCTTATATACATGTGTATATATATACATATACATATGCATATGCGTGTATGATCAATCAAGTTTGGGTAGTTGGTAGTCTCTCATTGGCTAAAATAAAACAATTAAAAAAATATATAAATTTTATCGTTTTATTTAAGTAAAATTTAATTATGTAAATCCAAATAAACTTTTGACTTAGTTTACATTTAAATAAATTTTTATTCTTTAATTTATATGTTTATATTTTTAAGTTTTAATTTATATTTAAATAAATTATTAATATAAATCAATCATTAAAAATACAGATAAATATTCAAAGATAATGATTTATTTAAAAATAATAAAAAAGAAAAAAAACTTAAATAATTCAAAAACTCTTTTAATATTTTAACCGACGTATTATATAATAATTAATGTAAATGGAAACCGGTTGTACAAGATAATGATGACCAATGGACTGTTATTGCTTTGATTAGATCTTCCCCCGCCTATCACTAAGACTAAGCAAAAGCTAATTAATTTAGTCAAACATTGCTTAAAACTTTATTTAACTAAAAAAATGATAATTGGTGAGATGGTTCAATCATCAATCACATCAAGATATGAGCTATTGATGGAAGTCAAAGAAATTACAATTGCCTAAATTAATAAGTTTATTTAAGTATTTAATATAGGCAAGTGGATCTTTAACGTGATGTACTATCTAATTACCTATAGACTCCATTCATTATTGTCATTTCGATCTAAATCTAACTTCTAAAATACGTTTATCAATTATTTATGAAATAAAAAATTATTCTTATTAAATTATTTATAAATATTAATATAAAAATAATTTTTTTAAAAAAATATTTATCTTTACAACAAAACCGATTTATTAATAGCTAAAATGAATTATTTACACATATCTTTGTCTCATTCCGATTTATTAATAGCTAAAATTAATTATTTACACATATCTTTGTCTCATTCTAACAATTCATCCTTTCCTTAATTTTCTTCTTCTCCTTTGAAATAGATTGAAACGATTGAAGTTTTTTTTTTATCTAAGAGTCTTTTTACATATAATTCTTATTATGGTTATTTATGGATTAAAGATTATTTAATTATTTTTTATTTTTTATATTTAATATATTATTTTTATTGAATTAAAAAAATTAATTTATTAATTATATGTTTCTTTCTTTTAATATCATTTTAACCGGTTATGCTTATTAAATCCCAATTTGATCATTTAATCTTTATCCTTACATACTCACAAAACTTCACTCAATTTTTTTTTTATAAAAAATTTTGGAAAATTAAAATCTTCATGCATCTAATAAATGTGAAAAAAATGATTTTAAAATCAAGTAAAAAATAAATATACTTGACCATATTATTTATATATATATATATATATACATATAAGCATTTCACCCTAAACCATGAAATTCTGTATCAAGTAGAACTGCATGGGTTTTTTAGTAAATTTTTTTCTTTTTTTTTAATTAAAATCCTAATTTGATAATTTGCTTCACAGATTACCAAGAACGTTATTCAACCCAAGCCTTCATGCTCCAAGATACACAGGCTAACCCTAACTTGATAGTGGTTGCATTTAGAGGCACAAGCCCCTTCGATGCCAATGACTGGCGAACCGACGTTGATCTTTCCTGGTACGAGCTTAAAGGCATGGGTAACGCTAGGACCCATAGTGGTTTCATGCAAGCTCTAGGCCTGCAAAAGAACAAAGGTTGGCCTAAAGAGATCGAACAAAGCGGCAGTGACGGACGCAAATTTGCTTACTACACTATTCGAGAAAAGCTGAGGAAGGTTTTGAAAGAGAATGAAGATGCCAAGTTTATATTGACAGGGCATAGTTTAGGTGGGGCATTAGCAATTCTATTTGCTTCTGTGCTAATGCTACATGATGAAGAACTCTTGTTGGAGAGATTGGATGGGGTTTACACCTTTGGGCAGCCAAGGGTTGGGGACGGGAAGTTTGGGAAATATATGATGGAGAATATGAGCAAATTTGATGTGAAATATTTCAGGTATGTTTACAGCAATGACGTGGTGCCTAGGGTTCCTTATGATGACAAAACCCTCTTGTTTAAGCATTTTGGATACTGCCTCTTCTACAATAGTTTCTACATGGGGGAGGTAAGCCCCGAAATTTTAAACATAATATGTTTAAACAAGACGTATTTATTGTACATATCGTACTCATGTTTAGGACTTTCCCAATGCAGGTTTTACCGGAGGAACCGAACAAGAATTACTTCTCTATAATTTGGGTGTTACCAAAGATGATAAATGCAATTTGGGAGCTCATTAGGGGTTTCTTCTTGCCTTACTTTTGCGGTCCAGACTACAAGGAAGGTTGGTTTTTGAGAATATGGAGGGTATTTGGATTAGTAGTGCCAGGAATCTCGGCTCATTCACCTCAAGATTATGTCAATTCTACTAGATTGGGGCCTTATCTTCAGCCTTAAGATACGATACGCGTACATCAACTTAAAACAGATTGACAAAAGAAGATTCTCGTAAAGCTCATCGTTGGATAATTTGAATCACTAAAAGGATGCATTCCTCGTTATGTATTCCATTAACATGTATGAAATGTCTGTTAAAACAGACACTGTAATATATTTTATCTGTTCAATTCAATTAGTTGCAAGTAAGAAAGTAAAAGAGATGAGTGATATTTCCATTTCCATGGCTAACTGTCATAGTTAGAAAAAAAAAAAAAATGAAGTTGGAACACTGATGAAGTTGTGGTGCTTCATTCTGTTAGGATAACAATATCTTAGTTATCTTTGGCTTATCATGTTGGTATTCTTGTTGTATTTTAAATTATAGTTGCTGCAAGTTATGGCCATAATATTTGAATTTTAATTGCAACTTATAGCCACAGGATAACAATATTTGAATTATCATTATCTCTTCCACTGCCCATCACACATTCTCAGTCAAACTTAATTCCAAAAATTACCTAAGCATGGAAAACTCAGTTTATGCCACTTCTCAAGTTCCAAAATCTAACCTCATTCATCACTGGCTCGCCTCCTCCACCATCACGCACCAAATTATCCTCTGATGATCCACCCACTCAAATTCCCAATCCTGACTTGGATGCATGGTAGAAAAAGGGCCAAATGCTCCATTCTTGGATTCTCTCCTCCTTCTCTGAAGAAGTATTCCCCTATATTATTGGCTTAAACACTTCTTTTGAAGTTTAGCAAGCTCTTGCTCAAGCTTTTGGATCTGTCTCCCAAACCGTCAACTTCAACTTCACATTGAGCTGCAAGAACTTAAAAAAGAATGACTTATCTCTCTCTGCTTACAACGTACCAAAGCCCTTGCTGATGAACTCCATGCTGCAGGTAGAACCTTATCACCAGCTGAATTTCATGCTATCATTTACCGTAATGTCGGTTCTGAATTCCATCCCATCATCGCTGCATTGAATATCTGTCCTGAACCGGTCTCTTTACCTGAATTACAAGGGCAATTAGTTGCTCACGAGATACTCCTCAAAAGTCACACAGAACTTCCTCAGGCCAATTTTGCTGCTCGTCCTACCTCCATTCCCCCCTAATTACCCACTCGTACTTCCAATTCCAATAAAAAACGGAACAATAATGGCAATTCTCGCCGTCGTGGCCCATGCCAAACTTGTGGATATAGAAATCATACTGCTGACAAGTGTAGGCGACGCTACACAAGTTACTCCAAGTCAAATTCTCAAGCTCAAACTGCTGCACTTACCCAGACAAAGTTGCCAATTATCACATCATACCTGATCTTTCCACCCTCAACATAGCCAATGAATACCAAGGTAATGATCAATTACATGTTGGTGATGGACAAGGTTTGGATATTATACACACTGGTAAGACCTCTATTCCATCTTCTTCTGGCCCTCTCAAATTAAACAATGTTCTTCGTGTTCTTGCCATCATTAAAAATTTGCTCTCAGTTCAAAAATTTACACGAGATAATTCTTGTTTTTTTGAATTTTGGCCTTCTCATTTTGTTGTTAAGGATTAGGTGTCAAAGAAAATCCTCAGGCAGGGCCCAAGTGAAGCTGGAGTATATACCATTCGGCCTCCTGCCAAACAAGCCACGAACACTGACCTCCCATCCATCAATGATTGGCATGCTGCCTTAGGTCTTCCAACTCGCAGGACTGTGTCTAAAGTAAAAAAAGATTTTCACCTACCTTGTTCTAGTCAGAATTTTCAGCCATGTTCTTGTGTTCTAGGAAAATTAGCAGTGTACCCCTTGCTTCAGTTGAACATCGGAGCTCTACTCGCTTTCAAATAATTCATGCTGATGTATGGGTTCCTGCAGCAGTTTAGTTGGTACCGCTTTAACTGTTCTTGCTCATGCCAATATTTCAAAAAATTTTGGAATTATGCCTTTAAAACTGCCATTTACTCCATCAATATTTTACCATCAGTCTTAAAATAATAAAAGTCTATTTTCTGTTTTATATAATAAAAATTCATCGTATACTAATGTTAAGCGTTTTGTTTGTATGGTTTACCCTCTTTTACATTTATATAATTAGTACAAATTTGATTTTAAGAGTAAACTATGCATTTACTTATATCTTAGTCCTTATCATTGTGGCATTAGATGCCTTGATTTTCAAATTAGTCATGTATATATATGTCAAGCCTTTTGGTTGTATGATTTACTTTCTTTTACGTCCATATAATAAGCACAAATTTGATTTTAGCAGTAAATCATGCATTTATTTAAGTCTTAGTCCTTGTCATTGTGACAATAGATGCCTTAATTTTCAAACTGACCGTGTATATATATATATATATGTTAAGCCTTTGGTTGTATGGTTACCCTCTTTTACGTCCATATAATGAGCACAAATTTGATTTTAATAATAAACCATACATTTACTTAGGTCATAGTATTTGTCATTGTGGTAGTAGATGCCTTGATTTTTAAAATAATCGTGTATATATATGTTAAGCCTTTTAGTTGTATGATTGACCCTCTTTTACGTCTATATAATAAATATAAATTTGATTTTAGGAGTAAACCATGCATTTACGTAGGTCCTAATCCTTGTCATTATGACAATAAATGCCTTGATTTTCAAATTGGTCATGTATATATATGTCAAGCCTTTTGGTTGTATGGTTTACCCGTTTTACGTCCATATAATAAGCACAAATTTGATTTTAGAAGTAAACCATGCATTTACTTAGGTCTTAGTCCTTGTCATTGTGACAGTAGATGTCTTGATTTTCAAACTGGTCGTGTATATATATGTCAAGCCATTTGGTTGTATGATTTGCCATCTTTTACGTCCATATAATAAGTACAAATTTGATTTTAAGAGTAAACCATGCATTTACTTAAGGGTTAGTCTTTGTCATTATGACAGTAAATGCTTTGATTTTTCAAACTGGCCATGTATATATATGTCAAGCCTTTTGGTTGTATAGTTTATCCTCTTTTTACATCCATATAATAATCACAAATTTGATTTTAGAAGTAAACCATGCATTTACTTAAGTTCTAGTCCTTGTCATTGTGGCAGTGGATAACTTGATTTTCAAACTGACCGTATATATATATGTCAAGCCTTTTGGTTATATGGTTTGCCCTCTTTTACATCTATATAATAAGCACAAATTTGATTTTGAGAGTAAATCATGTATTTACTTAGGTCCTAGTCCTTATCATTGTGACAATAGATACCTTGATTTTCAAATTGGTCATATTTATTTATATATAGCAAGGCAAGTAATTTTTAATCCCAAATTATTTTTGTCTAATTCTTGCACATAAGAGTCCAACTCCACCTCCACCTCTAATAATTCACTGTGGCTTGTTATTTGCAGCACTACTCCAACTTCAACGACCTTGCAGTCTTCTTTAGGTACACAACTTAATCCTTATCCAGAAAATTCCAATTTAAATAATTCTAACAACTTCATCTTATCAGCTAGCTTTCTTCCAACATCTGATCCTAATGCCATTACCTCATCTCAATCACCAAACTTAACTTCCACCCAAATAAGTTCCCCACTCAATCCAAACTCAAGTGTGTTACCAAACTCTATCTTACCTTCATCTCAGGGATTACAACTAGTAGTTGATCTTACCTCCTATCCCTACCCAACTACCTCAACCAATCCCACCTCATCCACAGCACCAAGGACTCACCCTATGCGATTGAGACCTTCCACCATGAATAAACACCAAGCTCTCCTAGCCGCTAAAGATATCAACTACTTGTCTATTGAACCCAAAACTTTTCATCAGGCTAAACCATATGCCGAATGGAGAGGTGTAATGCAATCTGAATTCAATGCCTTACTTCACAATCACACACGGACCTTGGTTCCCAAACCCCCAGACAAAAACATTATTGACAATAAGTGGATATTCAGAATTAAACGAAAGGCAACTGGCGAGATTGAGCGCTAAAAAGCTCGGCTTGTAGCTAAAGGCTACTCTCTACAACCTGGGATCGACTACAATGAAACCTTCAGTCCCGTTGTTAAGCCAACAACAATCCGCACTGTTCTTTCTCTTGCAACTACAGCAAAATGGCCTATTCGTCAACTTGACATTTCCAATGCCTTCCTACACGGATTTATTGACAAAGAAATATACATGGAGCAGCGTTCGGGTTTTTAAGATCCTAATCACCCAGAGTATGCCTGTAAATTAAATAAGTCCCTGTATGGCCTTAAACAAGCTCCTCGGGCTTGATTCCAATGGCTTACGTTATTTCTCCAAAGGCTTGGGTTTCAAGCTTCTAAAGCCGGTTCTTCTCTCTTCATGCACAAGGCGAGTAATATTAAATTTTTTGTTCCTATATATATTGATGATATATTACTTGTTCAGATTCGGCCAAGCTTGATCAATTTTTATCGCAACTCAAAGCTGCATTTCCTGTTCCTGACCTTGGCCCTATTCATTACTTTCTTGGAGTTGAGGCAAACACACTTGGCAGATAGGTTGCTACCTTATCCAGACAAAATACATCCCAGATCTTTTGGCGCATATAAATATGTCAGAATCAAAGCCGTGTGCAACACCAATGGCCACCAGCCCGCTGTTGTCCAAAAATTCTGGTGACTTGCTCTCCAATGGTGAAGAATATGGGGAAATCATTGGCTTCTTACAATACATTACCAAGACTAGGCCTGGTATTGCATTCTCTGTAAATAAATTATCACAGTTCATGCACTCACCCACCAATGAACATTAGACAGCTGCAAAACGCTTGTTGCGTTATTTGAAGACCACTCTCATATGGGTTTGTTTTTTTCCAATGCCTCCCCAATTACATTTCAATGTATTTCTGACAGTGATTGAACAAGTTCTCCCGATAATCGCCGATCCACCTCAGCCTACGCTGTTTATGTTGGGTTTAATCTTATTTCCTGGTCCTCCAAAAAGCAACCAACAATTACCCGCTCTTCAACTGAAAGTGAGTATCAGTCCATGGCTAATGCAACCGCCGAAATTATGTCGCTAAAATCTTTGATGTCTGAACTTGGCTTTCCAATATCTCAACCTGCAACCTTATGGTGTGACAACATTGGGGCTATTTACTTGAGCTCTAATCCGATCTTTCACGCTAGAACAATACATATAGAGCTCGATTACCATTTCATTCGAGAGCAGATCCAACAAAAAAAAAAAAAAAATACCACTTCAAGTAAAATTTATTTCAAGTAAAAGACAAAGCCTTTGGTACTTCGGTTATTCACACAGCATCGAGGCAAGCTTCGACTCTTGCCTAAACCATCTTCAGCTTGACAGGGGGTGTTAGGATAACAATATCTTTGTTATCTTTAGCTTATCATGTTGTTGTTCTTGTTGTATTTTAAATTATGGTTGCGCCATAATATTTGAATTGTAATTCTCTTGACAACAGCTCATATATAAGCTGTTCTTGTACCAATTCTAAACATGACTGAAAGACATTGTTCAGCCCCCACAACACATTCAAGCAAAAACTGTAGTGACAACAATACATGCTTGTACTCATATCCATATATATTGAGTGTAAATGTATTCTATCATTGGTTACTTTTAACAAATGACTGACAGTTTAGATGGGAAAAGTATAAGCTTTGCACTACCCTCGCTGCTCCATAAGCAGATGAATATTGTATCATTCTCACGACATACAAACATGAAGCCTATAAGAAACAAAAGAAGAAAAAAAGGAGAATTCAAAAGGCTGTCATCAGACCTTATGCGGGGTGCGGAAACGCAGACTTAGTTCGACTATTGGCTATAAAGCACAAACATTTCTATCATGAAAATATTCAAGTATCCAATGCGGCTTTGACATGATAAAATATTTGTTAAACATATGAAGACATATTAAAAAAAGAAAAATATTATCTAAAACGGACAAGCCATGAGCAAAACATGACTAGATGCATCCGAAAATGGTGAAAACATCCAGACACATGATATTATTTCTCCGCCCTACTTATCTTTTTCCTTGCGAAATTTTACGACGAGCAATTTGGTTTTAATAAATTTCTTAAAGTTTAAAATTTTAAATTAAAAAGAATAATGACTTTTTTAAAAAAATATTGAGAAGCTATTTGCACGTAATATTTAATAAAAAATTTTAAAATTTTAAAATTTTATTATATATTTTTATATATAATAAAAATATTTTTTTTTTATTGTTGTGTACTTCCACATTTCTGTCTTTAACTTCACAAAAATTTTTGTGTCGCCGTATCCATGTCATACCACTATTACGTGTCTGTTCCATTCCATGCTTTCTTATTATCGGTCATGGTGGGGAGAGGAGGCTAAGATGCTGTAAAATTCACACAACGTAACTGAACTGTACCATGATATCCATAAAGGAAGCGACAAATTAAAAATATATATATATACAAAATATTGCAAGAATTATCAATCCAACATTCGACTCTCCAAATATGAAGAACTGCCATTGATTTGAATTATGTACAAGCACCAAGAATCACTAACACAACCCTTTTTCACTTCACCATAGACCCTTCAGTGTTCTTCGCAAGCATCGCTTCTTCGCTGCTTGTTGCATGTTCATCATCTCCATGACCTGCGGTTTTCAAATAAAAAATTCAAAGAAAACTTTGAGAAATTGAACATTGAAATGGTTTCTAAACAAATTTTCTAATAATCTAAGCCAATTATGATTGTTGATACGAGGAAAACTGAACTCTACCTTTTTTTTTAAATATTCGACGTATTTCTAAACATGGTAAAAAAAGATATGATCCTTTAAATATATAAAAAGTTTAAAAAAATTGAATATAATCTTATTAGACAAATGCATAGATTTAATACTCCCACCTGAATCTCGATAACACAAGTTGCAAATGCATTCTTACATCATAAAATTAACTCTATGTCAAATGTTAAAGAGGGCTCCAAAAATAGACTTTTGAAACCTTCTCATAAAACTTTTCATGCATAATAACCAAGATATAATACTTGTATCTAATACTTCCACCTGAATTCGAGTAACATATCCTGTACACTAGTCAAGTGAAAAGACGACTATGACACTCTAATGGATGGATAAAAAAAAAACTCAAGGACTTATAAGCACCTGATTTTTCTCCATTTTAATGATTTATGCCTGCAGCAACCAAATTACAGTCAATGAGAATGTAAGCAAGTGTTTGTCATAGCCAATCATTAATAATACTGAGAATTTAGTTACTAAAAACTAGATTGTTCGGTTCTTTTAATTTTTTTTTAAGTACTTATATTTGACATTAATGTCTGACACATTTTCGAACATGGGTATAATGATATGTCTCTCTAAAGATCCTTCAAATATATAAAAAAAACTTAAAAAAAATAAAGATTCTCGTGTTAGGCATGTATTCATATCCAACATTCACAGCCTAGTACAAAGTAACCTAGGCCCAAACATACATGGTTCTTCTGCAATTCTTGGTTCTCCCCTTTTAGCTTTGCAACTTCGGCTTCCAATTCCATTATATAAGCCTATAGAGAAGCAAACAAAGCAACAAAACCATAAGAAAACTTCAAAGCAAGCAT
>JBBYHO010000015.1:23388991-23410358 GCA_038382025.1 Adansonia gregorii | reverse complement strand
TTCGTGTTAGACATTTGCTCACAAATGTGTCATTGTTCTGAACTTTCTGATAAACTAAACCTCAAATGTGTGCACTATTTTTTACCCCAAACGTTGTATTTGAAAGATTTTTCGTAAAGAAAGGCTACTCATTGTTAATGCCACGTGAGATGCACGTATTTTTAATTCGCGAGTGTAATCTATTTTTTGTTTCAAATTTTGAATATGTATTTATTATTTTTAATTTGTTTAAAAAAATTAATTTTAACTGAAACTTGAATTAAAATTTAAAATGAAACATAAATAATCAAATTTGAAGTTGATTATAAGAATTGAGTTTATTTTACTAAATAAATACGTTTAATTGAATGAGTTAAAGAAATTTGATTATCTCAAATTAAAATTTAATTTTAAAAGTGAAATTTAATTACATTGAAACTGAATTTTAAATTAACAATTTTGAGTTGAGCTGAAATATCTTTACTGTTTGAACTCGACTCGTGAGAGTTTAAGAATGAACTATTATTTTTTAAAAAAAGTTTCCTTAAATAATTTGCAAGACGGATGGTTAGGCCCAAACTTGTTCCAACAAGGTGGATCTGTCCGAGTTGCCGGTAGCAATTTTTGCTGGAACCTTCGCTCAGCCTTGGCTGCGGGGGCTGCTACGACACGCTCTGTAACCGAGCGTGGAATGTCAATTAAACCGATGAAACTTTCTTCTCGGAAGACAGCAGTTGTCGAGAAGCAACCGAAAGAGGCGAAATTCAAACACAGTTGAGATTGAAAATTAAAACAAAAATAAGAGTCAGTCACACGCTCATTGTCATGTCTTCATTTCACTATTCCTCCCCATAACCCTGCCGTCCACCGCCAGTCCCACCGCTGTCGTTACCGTTGACATCCGTCGATTTGTAAATTATATAATCCAGATTTTGGTTGATTTCACATGGGCGAACAAACCCTGGCACAGCCTCAATCGCTGGCTCAATATCAGCCCCCGAACGAGTCTTCCACCCCAACCCCAACCCAAGCCCAAGCCCAAGGTCAAATGAAAACTGAAAACCCGAATGATACCTCTGCCGCCGCTGTTTCCACCGTTACTACCACTGTCGTAGTCTCTGCTCCGACGGAAGTCACCAATGTACCTCCACCTACCTCGTCCCATCCTTCTAAAATCCCTTTGCGGCCTAGAAAAATCCGGAAACTCTCCCCTGACTCGAATTCCGACCCTAGTGCCTCCCAGCAAGCAACGACTTCCTCAACATCCGTAATGGAACCGCCTAAAACCGTCGCCAAAACTCCCAAAGCTAAACTCAGCCAACATCGAGCCGTAGCGGTGGCTCCACGAATCTTCGCTCGGTCCCTCTCTTGCGAAGGCGAGGTCGAAACCGCCATCCGCCACCTCCGAAACGCTGATCCCCTCCTCGCTTCTTTAATCGATCTCCATCCACCTCCAACCTTCGATACTTTCCACACCCCTTTCCTGGCTCTCACTCGAAGCATTCTCTACCAACAGCTTGCTTTCAAAGCTGGCACTTCCATCTACACTCGCTTCATTGATCTCTGCGGAGGTGAACATGTTGTTGTTCCGGAAACTGTTCTGTCGTTAAACCCTCAACAGCTTCGACAAATTGGTGTCTCCGGACGAAAAGCGAGTTACCTTCATGATCTCGCGAGAAAGTACCAGACAGGGATATTAGCGGACTCGGCGATTGTAAATATGGATGACAAATCACTGTTTACCATGCTTACTATGGTCAATGGGATCGGTTCTTGGTCGGTTCATATGTTCATGATTTTCTCGCTTCATAGACCCGATGTATTGCCGATTAATGATCTCGGGATTCGAAAAGGGGTTCAATTACTCTACAATTTGGAGGAGTTACCGAGGCCTTCGCAGATGGATCAGTTGTGTGAGAAGTGGAGGCCGTATAGGTCAGTTGCTTCGTGGTATCTGTGGAGGTTTGTGGAGTCCAAAGGAGCGCCTTCGAGTGCTGCCGCTGTTGCTGCTGGTGCTAGTCTTCCACTGCCGCAACAAGAGGAGCAGCAACAAAATCAGCAGCAGCCCCAACTTCTCGACCCCATTAATGGCATTCTCAACCTTGGGTATGATCTCTTTCTTAGAAAAAACAAAAAAAAAAAAAACATTTGCTTTGTTGCATATTTTGGTCTTATCTGTATCAGCTGCATTTCATGAAAAGGAATTGTTTTTTTGAGCTCGGTTGATGCCAATGAAGAACCACTGGCATTATCTATTTTAAGAGCTTGCCTGTTATTGCTTTCTGTGCCTTTTAGAAGATTCATTCTAACAGTTATGCTTTGAAATTGGATTGATAGTAACTAAGAGGCATATCTTACATTTATTTCAACTGCATTTTATTAGGTTAGAATTTGTTACTTTGCACCCTTTATCTCTTAAAAAGTTATGGAGGTCTTAGAATATGTATCTCTTATTCAGGGACTAAATATTTACATTCTTCAATATTATACATGCCTTGCAATGTGTTATCATGGTCTGAGGGGAATAGAGAAAAAAGGAATTGGCCTCTTTCTAGCACACTGAAACAAACAAGATTTACATCAACATCTAAAAAGCAGTCTGATATTTGTTTTATTTGTAGAACACTTAGTAAAGAAAGAGAGACAACAAACATGTTGATTCTTCCATCAGAAGAAAATGGAATGTAGTTTTTGATAAAGAGATCCTAATGGTATACTTTCACAAACATTAAGCACGATGTTAAGCAAGCAAGCTTATTTTGAATTCTCATTACATTCCATGGAGATCCAATTTTAGATCTTTCATTTTAAAGAGTGGTGCTTGAATAATGGTTTATTTATTAACCATTTGAAAGTATCAAATCTAGTATTGAGATAATAATAGGGAGCGCATGTGTTGATATGTGTTCATGTTGGCTGGAAAACGCCTTTAAGATAATTTAGTCATGCTTTTGCATTTGAAAGATGACAATAAATAGCTTTTTGCACTGTCTGACAGACCTAGCCTTTACTTTGAAACAGTTTGGTCTTTAATTCAGATAGTTTTAAAGAGAGATACCAATAAGTTGAATAGAAGTAGTGGTGGATATTAGTTTGCCTAAAAGTGGAATATTCCAGGCTGAATCTTCTTGAGGAGGCTCATTTTAGGGGTGGAGTTTGGGGTTGCTGTGGATAGTCTAGGTACCATGTTCAAACTAGTTTTATGATTATATATCTATGTGTCACCTATCATTTCATTGGTGAAGTTTATGTTACAAGTATTAGGTTAGCCTGGATGCCATATGTCATATCTAGGCTTGCGTCCGAATGGGTAGTCTCTCGTCTACATAATGGTATAAGTTAGGGTTTATGTTGGACACAAATGACAATTGGAGGCTGTCAATCATTATATGCTTTTCAGCCTTGTATGTTTTATGCGCCTCAAAGTGGGAATGGTTGTGGAACCTTGGATACAAGTTCCGTATTGGTCAATGCTGTAGCTCTCTTACGTCAGTTGCCTTCGTGTTGTCCAAATTTGGATTCTCATTCTACTTGTTAAAATTTCATGCAAAGTTTAGAGAATCTTACTGCTGATTAATGGTCTACAGTTTAGCACTGCTCCTTTAGTTAGGGAGCATATCACTTACAATTACTGTAGTACAATTAACTAATAAAAATCTTGAATTGTGTAGGGCCCACGAAAATATTATATAAAACCCATGGTTTTGAGTGGTGGACCCTTCTATAGTTCTGTGTTGTAACTGGATAATTGTAGAATTGTAAGAAAAAGAATTGTAGGTGAAATGCTCTCCTTTAGTTATAGTCTTATTTTGGTCTGAAGGTGCCTCTCTTTCACAGCTAGTTTGAGGTAAAAAGCCTGAATGAGGATCAGTCTTGAGGAAATTTTCTTCATTTTTTAAACTTGTCTCTTTAATTTTGTACAAGCTACTGCTTTCCAAATGCCGTAAACTTTCTATACTTTTAAAATTGTTTTTAAATAAGTCAAGTTAAATTTCCATGTGGAATCCTAGTTAAAGAAGTAATTTCCGGCATAGTTCTAATAGATATTAACATACCAATAGATAATTTATTCCTGACATTTGATAGTCCTAGTCCTACCATACCTTTGCTGCCAAAAGACACAATGGAGAAATGTAAACGCACATGCCCCATTATCGTTGGCTTGGGAAACTTTTGGGGTTATCGGTGACTATGTTATTTCGACTCTTCAATTTTTTTTTGAAGTATACATGTCCGACACATATTCAGACATGTGTATGTGGATATAATCCTTCAAATATATGGAGAACCTTAAGGACAAAAAAATTGAGCATACCCGTGTTGGCCTCACCCCTGAGTCCAAGTAACATAGATTGGTGAAATCCAAAAATCACCCCAAGTTTGGGTTCATTAATGTCTCATGGTATGATCTATGTTACCTAGAATCTTTATTTATTTTTTTTAAGTACCCTTGTCCAACACTAATGTTCGACATATATTCGGACATGGGTATAGGGTATGATCCTCCAAATATATGAAAAAAAAACTGAACATACCTATATCGGACACATACTTGTATCCGATATTTGCTTCCAAGTCTAGATAACATAGGTATGATGGTAAGCTTATGCTTACTATTTTCTTTCCTTCATGTTGAGTTGATCTGACCCCCCAGCCCTCCCCTTCTAGCAAGGATTCTTAAATGGTTTAATTTTGGCCAAGGGAGAACTTGAAATTTCTTTGCCAAGTAGTCCACTCGTGGGTAATCTTACCTATTTCATACCCTCCACCTTAGTTTTAAAGTATTAGATTGGGATTCTATGTGGAGTCAGTTATGCTATAGATTCGCATTTTAAATTACAAAAACTACTTATGTTGCTTGGACTTATTTGTGTTTGAAATATTTCTAGACATGGGTACAAGGACATGAACCAAATACATAGAAAAACTTAAAAAAAAAAAAGAACATATCGTTATCCAACATTCACACCCAAGTCTGAGTAACATAGAAATTACCATGAGGTTATATCCATGATCTTGTGTTTCCTTACGCATAGCTCTCTGAAAATGCATGCTCATGTCCCTGGATGCAATCATCGTCTTCTTTTTTCTTGTGGACGATTTACACTTTCCATGGTTGAAGTTTTGAATTTTGTTGGTTTTAACATTTCTTTCCTATGCTTCTGTAATGATATTTTTTCTTTTTCGGTCCTGTCTGTTAATGTTACCAGGGCCTGTGATTGGGGGCAATGATTGTCACTAAAACAGAATGTTTGTGATTTGTTCCAATCTCCATTGATCAAACTTGAAGGGCAGCAGTCACTTCAAATGAAGAAACGTTGGTCTGAAAGTATTGTTCCGACAGCCATTAAAGCTATAAAAGCTTTAAAAGGGTAGAAGTCTTTCAAACTATGGCTTGTAAATCTGGTTTTAGATTTGAATAAAACAAGCTGCCCGGTTATTTGGTCTTTGTAAAAGGACACTAGTTTTTGTTGAATAAAAATGTGCCTATGGGTTTCTTGAACTGTCTAATTTCTATGTTTGTAAATCTAATAAAAATTGAATTGAATATAATTAATTATTGTTCGAATAGGTTTTAATGAAAATAAAAATAAAAATTAAACACAACACTATGGGTGGCCAGTGAGACATGGTGGCAGCAAATCCATGTCTTCCACTGAGAGGGTACAAGAACATATGGGCTAACCTACCAGCCTTTAGGTCCAAGCCAGCCTTCGTTAGGCGCGATTTCGCTTTGACCAACGTAAGCAATGGCTCTGCACAATAAAACCAATGGTCAGCTCAATGATTCAATCCAATTCCATTTCTTTTCAGCTACTCCTCTCATTACAAAGAGGTGACACTTTATTCTTTTATGCTCACATAAGTTAGATCCTTATATTCGTTGGGATATTTTTTTTCGATCGCAAGTTTGGTATATGAAAGTTTATTAACCTCAATTAATTCGGTTTGAGTCGAGTCGACTTGTTACAGGGTGAAGGTCTTTTAAAATTAGTTTTTTTTTTTCATTTATAAGGCTTAAATGTAAAATCTTGTTTAAGAAGAATAAGTATTGAATCACTTGAAGGTGATTGTTAAGTTCATTTTTGGGGGTCGAAGAACTGCCCTTTTGAGCTCAAATTCCCACCAGACCCTTCTTTTCCGGAAGAAAACCACCACCTAGTCGGAGTTCATATGGGGATACAGCTCAGATGTTAGAGCGCTTGCTTAAAATGCGAGAGGTACGGGGATAGTTACCCCGCATCTCCACCGAGCTCCAATTTCTTATTTACTTATTTACTTATTCTTATTTACATATGCCGCTGAAAACGGCATATGATTATACGTTTATATCTTCACTTTGACCGTTTACGTTCCATTTTCTCTCTGTTGAACATTACTATTTATTCTGGTAATCATTTTGATCCTGTGTTAGCTGCTCCATTCTTAGCTCCATAATCATTATCCGGTAATTTAAATATTAATTTCTAGTTTTTCTTATAATTTTCTTCTTAATTAGAAGATTATTTTTTGCATTTCATTGAAAACATACAAGATAAAGAGATCTTTCAATGGACAAAATACATTACAAGACGTAGTAAGATTAATACTGCCATTTTTTTAAGTATAAAATCCAGTACAATACTTACAAACTTAATATAGAGCTCAACTTTTTGTTATATCAACAGACTGGCTCATGTAACATACAGTCATACACACTTACAACAAAAAGCCATATATTGGGAGAATCACGGTGCCGATTCTCGATTTCTTTATATTTTTATGCCCTTTATATATATATATATATATATTACAGATAGTCTGACAATGTAGCTGAAAGTTTCGCTTCATTGGAGCTATAAATTCATCATAAACCTGTGGAAGATTTAAAATTACAAGAGCATTAGAGTAATTAAAATATTAATTATTTTGGCTTTTAGAAAATTGGATTGTTGTTAGAGGAGGAGCATTGGCGTCATGATCCAAGAAAAACTAGTCTCACGAGAGGAAGTCAATGGATTATTAATGAAGGTTTAGGGAAAGAATGTGAAATTTTTTATGTTAATAAACTATGCTACTCTGAATTTTTATTTTTTTGAAATATTTTTGTTTTACACTCGTGTTTAATATATATATTCGAATTTTGTTATGATAATATGATCTTTCTAAGATCCTCCAAATATATGAAACATTTTAAAAAACTTAAGCATATTAGTGTCAAACATATACCCATATTAAATACACCCAAATTTAAGTAACCTTGTTAATAAAAAGTGGGTTACGGCAAACATGAATGGAGAAGCACTTGCCAACTTAAGTTCATTTATTTTATCATATGTAGGTCAACCAGACAAAGCTCTTTGAAGCATGTACATAGGACCATGCGCATGTGATCTAAACAGAAGAAAATTAGATTTCATGTGGGCTTTTTCTTGGTAAGTTGAAATAGGGTATGGATAGTGTATTGCATAGAAAACAACATAACGTAATAAAAAAAATATTTTCACGGAGATAGGGATCGATTTATGCTTCGAAATCTAGCTACCAGAAAAGGAAAGTTGAGTGCATGTCATATATTTCTCGAATTTAAGTATAAAAGCTTAATATGAGTATATATTCAATACATATATATATATATTTTAAGTTTGTTATGTATTTTGAAGATTTTTAAAAGATTATATCTTCATACTTATATTCGGATATGTGTCAAACATTAATGTTAAATAGATACTTCAAAAAAATAAAGAGTTGAAGTAACACGAACATGATTAGAACCATATTTAGATATATATATATATATATTTACAATCTAAAGATTTTGAAATTATTAATGGGATTTTAAATATCATACCATGAATCCTAGCTGGGGAAGAACACTTGATAACATCCGTTAAATGATTTCCAATGCAGCCAAAAAGGGAGGGAAAGAGAAACCCCTTATATTTACTAATATATAGTGTTTAGGAGCTCGAGGAGAAGTCCATGTTTCATGCCAGGGGTGTCCTGAATTCAAGGTTTTTTGACTGCTCATCAACATAGTGAATCATAATCTTTTTGGAGAAGTTGAATATACACGTAAGTTTTCTCAGAGTTTTCATATTCCTATTGGCTTTTTGAAGACCTCAGGTCCATGCCCTGCCAGGGCCCGTCATTGATAGCATTTGGCAATGGCATTGCACCGGAAATCTTAAGTTATATTACTCAAACTCGGGTGTAAGTGATTGGTATATATTTGAGACAAGTACGTTATTTTTTTTAAAGCTTTTCATGCATTTGGAGAATCTTCGAAGAGTCATATACCTATGTCTAAAAATATATCGAATAAGGGAATCAAACAAAAATATTTCAAGAAAAATGAAAAATCAGAGCAACATATACATCTTAAAAAAGATGGCTATTTAAATATTAATGTTGAGCCAGAAAATAGAGTTGCATGAGTTATATTTTCAAATAGGTAAGGCTTAAAGATTTATTATTAACTTATAAGTTCACAAATGGGAGATAGTCATAAATACTCTTACCTTTGCTTTCACCAGCAAATTCATCTTTTGTTACTCTCAGTGCTTTTGTATTTGGGTATAGGGATTTGACCAGATTCAATAAAATTGACATCCGTCACTAGGATCTCATAGTGCCTTCTAACTTCCTCGGCTGTTTTATCACCCACAGCAGCCGCCACTTTTTGCCACCTGTCTGGGGTGTCCTTGTCATATACAGCAAGTGCTTTTTCAAATCGTTTGTTTTGCTCTGGAGTCCAGTAGGATTTATAATCACTTGAAGAATTCCTAGAGCTCGATGACGACATTTGCTTTTTGGGAGGAATGAAAGAAACAAAGAAGAATGTGGTAAAAAAGATTGGATTAGTTGGATTTTAAGCGAACAAAAGTTGGAGAAAGAGGAATGTATGTCAATCAAGATTAGACCTTAAAGGTAGGGTATAACTATCAAAAGAGAAAGAAGCTAAGAAGGAAAAACGAGATTGCTGCCTCAGTCTAGGGAGAAAGACTGAAGTCAAGGGTTGGCATGAGTAAAAAAAACTTGCAATGCTAGCTACTTATAGAGAGCAACGGTGGTGAGAAGGGATTCAAATTCCGATTACGGATGTAATAAATATTATAGTGATCATTATGATAAATATCGATAATAAAAAGAGTTAATACCGTAAAATAACGATCTTAGCATCATGTTTTGATCACTATTTAAATCCTTGGTGGTGCGGTTATGTGAGTTGGCTATGCTGCTTTGACTCTACACATATTCGATACTCAACGTATATCTAGACATGAGCACGAGACATGACCCTAAAAATATACTTGTGTTGAATATATATTATATCTCTTACTCATACATGAGTTCAAATGATATAGCAAGTTGGCGAATCTTTAATTTTTTATGGGGCTACACCAAGATTTGATTCGCTTGCTTAAGCGAAGGCTTTTGATGGACAAGAATCTGTAGTGTCATAGAACTGACTCTTTTTGAAGGGGTCATGCTCTTGTCTTTCATAAAAAAATTGGCACCAAGTTGACTTCTTTGAGAATTTATCAAATGGTGGGGATTAGATCCCCATACAGTCTTACGCCATCAGCATAGATTCTCCAAAATATGATCCTCGACCATCCTTTTTAAACCCGCAAAATATACAGTAAGATATTCTGCCATTACTTCCTTGAGTGTGAAGAGGGGATTTTCTTCCTTCTCTTATTTGCCAACTTGGTAAAATATACTCTAATTTAAAGAGTAGTATTTATGTTAAACTTTATTCTTCTTTTCTCATAGTATTATTGTGAAAAATAGTGCTAGTGGCCGAGATCTGATGATAATTGTAACATGATACTAGATAAGAATGTTGTAGATGGAAGGGACTTCAATTCGATGTTATAGCCCAACGCTATGTTACTATAACTCTTTATTTCTTTTAAAGTATTGGTGCGTGACACTCTGTTCGATATGAGTATGAAGATATTACTCTCCAAATACATGAATAAATTTAAAAAAAATGAACATACCTATTTTAGACATATCCATATTTTACACTTACACCTGCCTTCAAGTAAGATAAGCACAGTAAGCAAAACATATAAATAGAGGAAAACAAAAAGTAGTTTTATTTTGGCTACTATTAAACTTGTCTATTAGATAGGTTGAGTTGCAACTCGAAAACTTATTTATATTAAAATATTATTTTTATATTAATATTTATATATTTTATAATTAAATTTAAATAATTATTAAATAAAAATTTAGGCCGGATCAATTTGAAAATATGAAAATCTTATCATATAACTACTATGCTAGCCAAGATTAATCGGGAATGCAGCTAGACAGTTGGATCCTTACACGTGAGATGCCTAATGATCTCAAAGCTAACTGGTAGCCTTAAATTCTGAGGAAATCTGGCTAATGTCTTTCAAGACTTGAAGCTCTCGGTACTATCAACAGGAAAATATAAAGGAATAAAGATTGCTTAGAGATAACAAAGCAACGAACCTATTGGAATTCTAAGAAATTCATCTTCCTCCTGATATTCTTCTGAAATTCAATGACTTAGGCATCGGAAAATAGTTTAAAACCTCCTACATGTATCTCTCAAAGAAACGACAGTCATGGAGAGGGAAGCTTTAGGGGAAAAAGTCCTAAAGATTCAAAATCCAGCACCAAGAGCATATGTCGATAGTAACACAAAGGATCAATTATTCCATTGTGTTTGAAAGCTCTTCGAAAGTAAGAAATCCTGGCATTCATCTGGAATTTTTTACATAATTTAGCAGAATCAGCCGAGTATTAGTGCAAAGAAGCTTCGCCTATTGGGACATGTGAAGCTGAATTTTAAACGTTACACCGGCAAAACAAGCTTCGCTTATATATGAGTCCATGGTAAGCACAAGATGCCTCAGAGGGCTTTTTTGTGGAACCAAGTGACTCAGACCCTAATAATCCTGAAAAGCCCTTGATAACATGGTTGTTGCCTATGAATACCAAGTTTTAGGGTGAAAAAAACTTCGTCAGATGCAATCACAACGTAGCTCCCCTCTATATTGCTCTAACAAAAAATATAAATTGTTGCAGAATGCAACGAAGCTACATGCTCAGGGGCAGAGCCTGGAGCTTTCCTTTCAAAAATAAATAGTTACTAGAACTTAGAATACATGTGCGTGCAGAGTGATGAAAGTGGTTGCTGATGAAAATGGCAAAGCCTAAGTGCTTCCGAAGAAAATATATACAACCAAATTGCTGCAAACACTAGCATGATCATGCCCATAGTTAGAGGGAACAAGAGAATTGTTATTCGCAAACAGGTTTGGTGCCAAAGCAGCTTAAGCAGATTGCAAAGGCTTGGAAGGCAGAGAGTGGGTAACGATAATCCATGGTGAAAATGTCCTTACCAATCTTCCCAAATTGCAGAATCACTTTTTCTTGTTCCGATACTGTGACATTTTGGCTTGGCTCCATGGCAGCCACCAACTGGAAATTCTTTACAGAAGCCACCGTAACTCGTCCTTTAAAATTTAAGCACCAGCACTGCAACTGTTCATGCCATCTAGGAGCTTTATTTTTCAAAACTAAGGGTGCACTTTGCACTGCTTTTGGAGGCTTTCTACCATAGCCAGTTGAGTTGAATCCAACTCGTGGCTTTTTTCCTTTTGAATCTACTAGTGGAGAAGAATCCTCATTGGGCCAATTTGCAAATGCCATTGGAGTCGGAGCAGTTCCTCCTTCTTCAAGCGCGGAGATGGGAATCGAGTGCATAATACACTTCATTCTCCTCGGACCTCTGGTGCGAAGAACATTGAGCTCATAAGATATATTAGCCGTTTTGTAATTGCTCATAGGGACCTTCGAAGGCGCCGGCTTCAAATAAGTTCTCCAACGTGATTGACGACAGGATTGGACAGCAGAATCATGATTAGGTTGAGTTTCGACAATGTTAAACTTGGTTCCCAGGAAATTAGACCTGTTAAAGCTTCTCTCTTTAAATTCCACAAAGAACGAACCAATCCTTAAAAGAAAAAAGGAAAATCACTAACAACAATTTCACCCATCTACAATCTTACCTGAGTTTTCCAACATAATTCTTGCTTGATCTTGAGAAATCATCCTCCAATAAAGATATCATAAAATCAGTGCAGGTAGCCCTCCTAACTTTCTTTGCTACCAATAACAGTTTACTCAAATCACCAGACGAAGCTGTAAATTCATAAAAAGACTACTAAACATCAGTTACATAAACATATTGCTGGGCTGAAACATATAGTCTTTAGAATCGAAACACCCATTTTCACCAAAAAAAAAAAATGATAGGAAAATGAAAAGTTACCAGGACTTAGACCCATATATAATCGATATGTTGAAGTTTCCCTCGCCCTCCTAACAAAGCATTGAATCGGAGCAACCCTTGGTCCAGGCTAAACCCAAATAAAATAAAATAAAATAAAATAACTGAAATTTTCCAATATAAAAGGGAGAAAAAGAATGAAAAGATAAAAAATTTACCTGCTTTAAAGAGATGGGGAAAGTTACGAGGCCACATTGTTCAGGAGTCCTGACAATCTCTTTAGTAATTTCCCTCCATGACCTACAAACTGAAGCACAAGCAACCAAATCCTTCCTTCCCGGCCAAGAATTTTCCTTTGATTCCACTCTTTCTATTATATCTGAAAGTAATTCCGGTGGCAAATTTGCCCATTGACCTTGCTCGATTAATGCAGTTGAAGAACCAGCTGATGAAGATGAAGGAGAAGCTTCTGGAGCAATATGGGATCGTCCGCGCCTAAGGTTAGCCTTCTTCCCTGAACTTTTCTTTGACATTTTTCCAATCTCCCGAACAAAGGTTTTTAATGGCATTTTTCTTGATTTTGGCTTAACAGAGAGCAAAAAAATAAAAAAAGATAAATCATATAAAGTTTTTATTGTTTTTCCTTTTTTATTTTGAAATTTACCTGAAAGATTAGGATTTTTCTGCTGTTCTTGGATCCAAATAGAAAAGAGAAACCTTTGAAAGAAAATCTTCAAAAAATTTAAAATGTAAACAAGAAAATTCGGAAAAAAAAATTAGACATTTCCAGAAAAGGGGGAAAATTCATCGGAAAATACGTTAGTAGAGGCAAAATTGGAGAACGTACACGGTTCCATTCAAAGAGAGCCAGAGAGAGAAAGAGAATCTAACGGGATGAAGAAAACCTAGAGATTTGCAACCGATTTTTATAAAAATGTTAAAGAACGGCGGTTCGATTGGTCATTCTCTCTCTCTCTCTCTCTCTCTCTCTCTCTCTCTCTCTCTCTCTTCGCCTCTCTCCGTCCGTGACTCCGCCTCAAGCTGCTCCTGCGAACAGCGACTAACCAGGCAACGAAGGCTCTGCTTTTTTTTATTCAGAATTTAAACAATTTGTGGTTTTTTCGTGTTTTAATTAATTTTCAGTTTTGTCCGTTAATTTAAATGGCGGGTTTTTTGTGTGTGTTCACACGGTAAGAAATTGCATTCGGCACGCTTGGCATACCAAGGAGACTCACACATTTTATTTTTAAAATATATTTATTTTGTTTTAATAAAAAAATATTTATTTATTTTGTTGGATAAAGTAAATTTTCTTTTTTTTAAAAAAAATTATTAATAATAACACTTGATTAGACCTCATCCGAATCCAAAAAATTCAAACCAAATTTGATATAAGTTAATTTGATTAGAAAAAATTAAATAATTTTAAATCAAAAATAAAATAATTTAGGATTATCTAGATCTAAAACAACTTGTATCTAAAATAACGTGAGCTTGAGATAATCAAACTCGAATATTAAACTTAATTAACTTAAAATTTATTAATATAAATGTTAAATCTGATTAACTCAAATAAAAAAATAATTTAAAATTTAAATAATTTAAACGTAAAAATAATTTAAAATTTTAAAAAATAAAAATAACCCGATCTAAAATCAATCTGAATTATCTTAGTCACTATTCTATACTTGTATTCACACATTTGATTAAAGCTATATTTTAAAAAATAATAATAATACATGATCCTTTATTAAATTTAAAATAGTATTAAATGTGTTTTTTTTATAACTAACACGCGTCTGTAAACATCTGGATCTAAATCCATTATCTAATAGTAGTAATTTTTTCAGCTTATTGGTACATTTTCTTCCTTTTTATGAAAATCTAAATTTCTTTTTTTTTTTTCAAATTCCAAATTAAAACCTTTTATTATTTAAAAACGGCAATTATTCTTTGAGGTGTTGTTAATAAAGTGTTCATACAAATTACAATAAATGTTAGTATTTATAATTCGAATAATTATTTTATACATCAGTTAAAAAAATTCAACAAGTTAAAAAATAAAATAAATGAAACATGTGTCATTTCATAAATTTTATTCGTGAATTTTTTTATTTTATCATTGGTATATATTTAAAAAATTAAAAATAAATAAATGATACCCGTATCATCCATAAATTTTATTTGTAAATTTTTTATTTTACTATCAGTATACTAAATAATATTCATATAATTTTTAATAAAAAAAATTCAATATGCAAGTAATTAATTCCGTAATATCTTCAAATAATACTAAGCTCTCTTATAAGTTTGATCACCAAACAACGCTTCAAAGTTTGATGTGAGAAAGAATTTCTTTTCGCCACGCATCCGAACGAAACATAAATTAATCGGGGCTTCAATTCTTGAAAGGACTCCAAAAAGCTACATGCAACTACACACCATGCACCATGCAGCAACCGAGTGGATCGTTGGATTTTAGCTATATCAGTTCTGAGTACTATAAGCTCAATCTTTAAGCTCCTAAGCTATTGCTAGAGGGTTTTAAAGAACGTTGCTTACTTATTTCTCGCACGAGTAGATGTTGCAACCAACTTTGGCCGATAGTTTAAGCTTCAAATCCTTCAATCTTTTCATCATTTCCGCCGGAAAAAAAAAAGAGAAGGAAGTCAGATTAGACCCAAGAGAATTTTATTGCTATATTATTATATAGAGTAGTATTCTTTCAGTCTCATTACATTTGTTTTTTTTTTATTAATTTTTTGGTTAAACGAATTAATATTACTGATTATTTTAAAAAATCATTAAAAAATAATTTTTTAAAATAAAAATTTACATATTTTCAATTTAAAAATTTTCTAAACATAATTTTGAAACTTTTAAACACAAAGTTGAGTTTATTTTCGTAAAATCAACCAGAGATATAAAATAAAACGAACGGATATGTCTATGGACTTGTCCTTAAACCCTAAAATAGCATACAGTAGACTTACCCACGAATCAAATTATTCATTTGATTTGATAAGTACGATTTGCATGAATTGAACTTTAGATAAAATTTTTAAAAATTTGAATCAATCTAATTTTAATTAATATTTAATATTTAATAATTAATAATATTTTTTAAATTTAATTATAAAAATATATAAATATAAATATAAAATAATATTTTAATAAAATAATAAATAATAAAATAAATTTTCAATCTAACCTGACTGAACTCGAAAAACTAGTAAAAATTTAGCGACCAATTCACAGGTCCAGTAAATAGATAAATGAACGAATAGTAGGATTATTATCCACTCCATTGGTAGTGTTATTGATTAAACCAAAAGTAACTATTAGTGATTCTTTCATGCATGCTTGAAATTATAGCTATGGTATTAATTCTCTTTTATGTATACTTCAACAATATAATAATATTCCATTGATTAAATGAATTTCATTGGCATTCTTTTTTTTCATCGGAAACCACTGATTAAGCCCTGAGGTTTTAGCTGTGGTTTTGAAAACATTTGGGTCCACTCACCGACTGGAAAAAAACCTTTTTGGACTGGAAGAGACCTTGACTGGATCTGCTGACGATTGCTGCTATTGATTTTAAATAGCTTTTGAATATTTCATGGGATTTTATCAAAATTTACGTTGCTTTAATTTTTTTTAAAATATTCATATATAATATATATAAATATATATATAAAGATATAATTTTTTTAAAGATATTATAAATATATAAAAATTTAAAAAAATTTAAATATATTAATATCGAATATATATTTATATTTATAACTCATACCCCGAATAACATAGATCAAAATAACAAAAGAAAAGAAATAAAAAAATATAAGTGTTCATGGCTGGCTTGGCTGTAGCCTAAAATTTATTTAAATTCTTTACTTAGGTTTGGGTAAAAGCCGAACGTATAAACTTTAATTATTATTTAAAATAATAATAAAAAATAAAAAATTATTTTTATATTAATATTTATAATTAAATTTTAAAAATATATTATTTATTATTTAAATAATAATTTGGATTGATTAACTCGAAATTTAAAAAATTATCCAAAGTCTGGTCCAATGCAGGCCAGCCGCCGGGGTTGCTCGGCCATTAACAACCATAATCAGAAGTCTAGTGGGGCTCATATTGCGGTGGCGACTGGCTACAATCTGCCACTAGATTCTTTCATAATTTGATGGAAAATGGGACTGAAAATGGTCGCCCATGCTCAAAATATCCTAATTATAATAACAACGGCAATGAAATAAGTCTTCTGTGGGCAAAACAACAACAACGGATTGCATAAATCAATTGGCTTCAAGCAAAGTAAAGTGCTAAGTTAGGTGCCTGTCTGTTTGTGCCATACAAAAAGGCCCAAAAAAAGGGGGGAAACTGTTAGCTTTGGTAATGAAATTTCTACTTTTATCATATTAAAACAAATAAATGCGTGCAAAAGCTTTAGAATGAGGTTAAGTAGAAGCTAAGCAAAATATTATTCTCTTTTAAAAAAATCTTGGTCCAAAAATTTTTTATATTTTTTATTTAAGTTTAAATTGAGTTTAGTTTAATCCAAAAAACTTAAATTATTAGTAATTTTATATTAATATATTAAATAAATATGTTTTATTATTATTAAATTATAATGTTAACTGAACCGATTTAAATAAAAAATTATATTCAAAACTTGACTGTACAAACAATTTAACTTTTGAATAAATCTAAGCAAGATGGTTAGGAAGTAAAATGTGGAGCCCCTTCTTGGGCCTCTTTCTTTCATGCATGCATCGTTTGGGCGTTGGCAAATTTGGTCGCAAAATTCGTGATGTTGCAGTTTGGAAGTTTGCAAAACTGGTAGGATGCTCACAAGGACAAATGTGAGGGTGGTGCATCGACATGAATTTGAGCTTGATAAGATTTGGGTGTGAGGGGAAACTATTAGATTCCAATTGAAGGAAGGAAAAAGAAAAAAAAGTTTCGTTTCTTTGATTTGATGATGAATTTGGATGTGCCAGGAATGAATTTAGAGGACATTTGCCGCCTAAAATTGGAGCTCTCTGCCAAATTTCAATCCCTAGTTACCCAATGCCTTTATTTTGTTATTTTGAATTTTTTATTTATTTATGTTTATAATTGACATTTATCATAATTTATTAAAATAATATTTATTATATTTATAATCTTGATAATTATAATAACATCAAAAATATATTTACAATCGTAATTTAAATTCGTAACTCATGAAAATTTACATCGCTTCCTTTTGAAGCCAATTAATTTCAGAATAATTGGCGTTGAAAATCTGATGGGGTTGAACTCTAGAACCAGGTTGGTGTAGTCCAGATTCGTCGGAGCGGAAAACAAGCTTAATGAAGATAATGATGGAAGTTCCTCGTACCCGATGTCCAGATGGATATTTCAACCATTAATTTCTAAATGCTAACTAGAAGTTTTAAATTTGTATTATAATCTAAATTCGAAAGAAATTTATCTATGATTCACGTGTATAGATAAAGTATTAAAAAGTTTTATGATTATTCAAATCTAATATGGTTAGAATATAAATAAAATTTCATGTTCAAATTAGATACGATTATATAAGGATACTGTCGAAACTCATATAGGATTGTTTAACATAAAAATACTAATAGCTCTTAAAGAATTTTCAATCTTTTCAAAACTTATATAACTAATAATAAAACAAATCAAATCAATTTAGATAAAATATCCTATCCAAAGCTTAACTTATTTTTAAAATAAATTTTTTTTTGTTTAAATCTATTTTTGTTCTAATCGAATTGATCTTCAGATTTCGACTTGTAACTCTGATCATGGACAGATTTAACGTAAATTAATACCTCCAATTTACGGCCCAAATTGTATGATATCGGGCCTAGTCAACACCAAGGTCTAAATTGTGACTAGATTGGGACCTTAATCGCTGGCCTGACCCAAAAGTAGTCAATTATAAACAAAGCCCAAGTCCACAAAAAGGTCAATGGACAATTGGAGAGGCAGATAGATCTGAAGTACGATTATACGAATATTATATATATAAAATAGTTAAAATATGATATAATATAAATATATTTTTAAAATATATATAATTTAAATTATTAATTTATTAAAATTAATATATATAATATCTTAAATATAATTATAATATATAAATATATAAATATGATGTAAACTACCGAATCTATAATTAGCCACCAATTGAGAGAGAAAGCGAAGGGCGGAGCCAAGCCATGGTCAACTCAACCATTAAACAAAGATTTACAAAGAGTTTGAACCAGAAAGTAGATGCTAAGGGGTAGTTTCTAAGCTATCTCAAGATTTACTGCAACATTATAATATTGCAAAATTATTAGAACTTAGGGATGTAGCTGAGCTGAATCCTACTTATTTCCAAAATTAACATTTCTGACTTCAATCTCAAGTAGCCGAAAACGTATTAAATTCCTTTCAACTGGGGCTAAGCTAATAAATAGATATTAATTTAATGAACTTGTATACACTTGTCCAAAAATTAATTAATTTTTTACTACCTTGGAAAAATAATTTCTCTTAATTTACAACTAAATACACTTTTCCAATCATTCAATGATGAAATATTTTCATTCTAATTCAAACATTTGCCAAAATTCTATGGATTCATTGTGTTGTAAGTAACTACGCTAATTCTATATAGAGATGTTCATGTATTGGACCAAATCATAGCTTAAAAATTTTTTATTTTTTTATCTAGCTTTGAGTCGGGTTAGTCCAAACTTTTATTTTATTGTTTAAAATAATATAAAAAATTATTCTTATATTAACTTATAATTAAATTTAAATAAAACATAAATTTTTATTATTTAAATAATAATTTGAGTCAATTAGCCTAAGTTAAGAAATTTTATACCCAAGCTTGGCTGTGAACATGTGTAGTTCTATAAAAAAAAAAAAAGAGACTGGCGATATCATTTCAAGAATATCGGAATTTTGTTGAGTGTGCAAATTTTAATATTATTTTTTATAAAAAAGAGGCCGTTGCTCAAGAATTAAAAAAATAAAAAGCTATAGATTTTAAAATTTAAAACTCAAATCCACTAGATAAATTAATTAAGCTAAATTCTGGGTTTATATTAAACTCATCTTGAATTCTAACCGGGCGTAACTAGGTTCTAAGTAGAATCCTTGCTAGCTAGAACAAGATCAAAGGGCGGCCAAGGCCTACCGAGTTTCCTACCAAAATTTCTAATTGCCGGCTGCTTGCGTTAGGGGCTACCCCAGCCTTTTTCTGATGTATAAATGTTAATGTACACACGGTCGCTTGAACTTGATGTTATATATGTCACACTTCCATGGCAAGAAATCGGCCCCTGAAATCTATAAAAAGAACAAATATATCCACCATAACCTTGTCCATTAACCAGTGATCTTTAACTATAGTTCATTTCTTCGTTTACTTCATCACCTTCATCGAAGGAAATTAATATCTAGTTTTTATCAGAAAAACTTAGTTTTTGCAACAATGGCTTCTGCTTATTCTAGCTTCGTTTACATCGTTGTCGTAACTCTATTCATGCTCATTGCTAGAACCCTTCGAGCCGATGCTGCCGGAACTTCAGCAGCATTGCTTATAAGAGTTGATCAATCAGGGGAAGGTGACTATACGAAGATACAGGACGCCATTGATGCTGTGCCATCCAACAACAAAGAACTTGTTTTCATCTTGGTTAAGCCTGGTATCTATAAAGAAAAGATTGTTGTGCCTGTGGACAAGCCCTTCATTACAGTAAGTGGTTTGAAGCCAAATGAAACGATAATAACTTGGAATGATAGTGGGAATATATTTGAATCTCCTACTTTCAGTGTGCTGGCTTCGGATTTCGTTGCCCGATACCTCACGATTCAGGTATATATAATATCTCCAGTGTAATTGAACACTCAATGAAATCCATAAAATATATATGTAGTCTGTAGAAACCCCATTGACTCTATACTTTCTTCAACGTCATTTTAGAATACATTTGGACCTGGAGCTAAAGCAGTTGCATTAAGGGTATCCGGAGATAGGGCAGCTTTCTTCGGATGCAGAATTTTATCTTACCAGGATACTCTGCTAGATGATACCGGAAGACATTATTACAGCAATTGTTACATTGAAGGAGCAGTCGACTTCATTTGTGGGAATGCGGCTTCTCTTTTTGAGGTAACACTTCCAGGAATCAATTACTTACCAATATTCCTATCTGGACCATTAATTTACACATGGATTTATCATGGGATTTTGTTCATTTTTCCAGAGGTGCCATCTGCATACACTCTCGGAAGGAGATGGAGCTATTACGGCCCAACGAAGGCAGTCGCCTTCGGAGGAGACAGGCTTTACTTTTCTGGGTTGCAGGATCACTGGGGTCAGGACAGCTGTTTTAGGAAGGCCATGGGGTTCATATTCCAGGGTCGTTTTCGCCCTAACCTATATGTCTAATGTGATATTGCCCCAAGGATGGGACGAGTGGGGAGACTCATCCAATCAAAGGTAACGGTCTTTTCTTTTATTTTCTTCCAATTATTACTATAAAATTTCGAAATCGAATTAGTGCTTAACCTTTCTCTTCCGGTTTCTTGATTCCTACAGCACGGTGTTCTACAGAGAATACAAATGTTATGGACCTGGAGCCAATACAAAGAAAAGGGTTGAATGGTCGAAAAAACTGACAACCGAAGCGGCGCAGCTTTTCTTGACGAAGAACATGATCGGTGGCAAGAGTTGGATCAGATCTACCCCAAAACATTTCAAGAAAGCTTCGACTGCCATTTCTAACAATTCCACTAGACATTCCTGATCTTGAAGAATATATTATTATTATTGTTGTTGACTTTGTTCTTGCGCATATGTTTCTGTACCTGTTAGAAAAATTTGTCTATTGTAAACCATATTAGATTTATTAGTTAACTCATTTGTAATTATTTCAAAATACAGTGAAAAATACTATTAATACCAAGTTGACCAACTATTTTTTATCGTTTATCCTTTGACTCAATGGATCTTGGCTTAGAAAATGGTATGTAAATGGATGGGACAATACCCTTAATAGTTTTGGAGTTGAGCACTCCAAATGGGCGATAAGAATGCCACAGAGAAAT
>JBBYHO010000015.1:23360306-23374927 GCA_038382025.1 Adansonia gregorii | reverse complement strand
TTAAGATGATGAACCCTAGAAAAGGAAGCCAACATTGTGATAGTTAAGTGATAAATTGATAGATCAGCTCTATATTCTTCTTTATGGAAAAAAATATACTATTGGGCAACCAGATATATTGGTAGTTTTTGGCATGGTGAGTAGAACTAGCTGCTTATGAACCCAACAATTTATCTGGGTCGACATGTTAGATTGGTATTAGGACGGGTCAAAATACAGCCTTTTGCACTGAGGCCAGCGTGTAATAAAAATTATTTTTATATAAATTTAATTATAAATATTAATATTAATATAAAAATAATTTTTAATTTTTTAATATTATTTTATTATTTTAAATAATAATATAACTTTTTTAAAACGACTAAATTGCCGCTTCCCGACCATTCCTCAAATGGAACTTTAAAGGAGAAACAGAAAGTGGAAAACAAATAAACAATGATGGAGAAGTCAAAATTGGGCAACCCTGGCCTGCCTTTCGACCTTTAGATTAAAGGGCAGCCTGGTCTTTGTCCCAATTTATGTACGGCTGTAGGACAAGCTCCTGGATTAATTCTGGCAGGGTGTCAGACATGCCGTCAACCTGTAATTTTACGCAACTTTTTTTTATATGGTTACGACGGTTACATGAATATAATAATATAAAATTAAAAAATTATGATATAAAATAATATAAATATATTTTTAAAATATATTTAATATAAATTATAAATATATCAAATTTGATATAATTAAAAAAATTTAAACATGATTATAATATGATAAAATATATAAATATGATATAAATACATGAATTATTAAATTTACAACTTAACGAAACAATACCTTATATATATATTGTTCATAAAATATATAAATGTAATTGATTAATATATATTAATGTAAAATTAAATTTTACATATTTTTATAATTTTATTTAAAATTAATATTTTAATAAATTAAATATTAAATTTAATAATATAATCACATTCGTTTTACCTTCGCATGGTATTGAATAATTTGTTCACTTTTTCCCTTATTCAAAAAAAAATTGACAATTTACGGAGCAAAAGTGTTTATTGATCAAACTAGAACTCGAAATTTTTTTAAATTTTTTTTTACTTTAACCAAAATCAACCTAGCTCAATTAAAAAACTTCAATTATTATTTATAAATTATTAAAAAATTAAAAATTATGCTGATATTAATATTAATATTTTTAATTAAATTTATATAAAAATATTTTTTATTATTAAATAATTAGCTTTCAAGGTAATCCTTTTTTGGGCCGACATTGAGCTTTCATAAGAATATTGTGGGCTTCTTTTAAGACGCTCGATTTCCCTATTTCGTCCAGAAAAAGTCTTTTAAGTTATGAACCAATACCTTTGTCCACGACACAAGCGAGTCCCAGAGAATTCTAAGCTTAAAGCCCTCTCTAAAACCCTGAAAACTTACTCTCCTAGGAAAAAAATGGCGTTTTCAACGAAAACAATAACTTCATACGAATCTCTTCTCTCAGCAGCTGCCTCTCTCACCGCCTCAGCCATTCTTTTCCGAACCATCGTTGATGATTTCATCCCGGAAGCAGTCAAAGATCGATTATTTTTCCATCTCCAAAAGATTTCATCCTCTTTATCATCTCAGCTCACGGTTGTCATCGAAGAATCCGATGGGCTCAAAGCTAACCAAATGTTCCAAGCTGCTAATGTTTACTTGGGTGAAACGTTATCATCATCGTCGGCAAGGATCAAAGTTAACAAGCACGAAAAAGAGAAAGGACTGCAAGTGACTACCGATAAGAATCAAGAACTGGTTGATGTATTCAATGGCGTGAAGTTTAAGTGGGTGTTGTTGTCGTCTTCACGGAATCATAAGTTAGTTTCCAAGAAGAACAACGCCAATAACGGGATTTTAAAGCAGGAAATTTGGTACTTTGAGCTGAGTTTTCATAAGAAGAACAGGGAGATGGTGTTGGGTTCATACCTGCCTTACATTCTTCAAAAAGCCAAAGAGATAAACGAAAAGAAAAAGACATTGAAGCTTCATACAGTTGATTATAATGGTACAGATTATTGGGGTTCGATTAATCTCGATCATCCAGCAAGTTTTGATACCCTGGCAATGGATCCGACAGTGAAGAGGGCATTAATTGAAGATCTTGATAGGTTTACAAGAAGGAAAGAGTTTTACAGGAGAGTAGGGAAGGCTTGGAAACGTGGGTATTTGTTATATGGACCACCTGGTACAGGAAAATCAAGCTTGGTTGCTGCCATGGCTAATCATCTCAAGTTTGATGTCTATGATTTGGATTTAAAGGAGGTTCAATGCAATTCGGATTTGAGGAGATTATTGATCGGTACAGGCAATCGTTCTATAATAGTCATTGAGGACATTGATAGTTCACTAGATTCTGCTGAAGATGACAAGGTATGTATCCCGGACATAGTCCAGTTGGTTCATGCCTTCAAAATTAAAAGTTCGAATCCCGTTCTCTTAGACCGTGACCTTTGCAGGTGACTTTGTCTTGTCTGCTGAACTTCATTGATGGATTGTGGTCAAGTTGTGGGGATGAACGGATTATAGTGTTTACAACCAATCACAAGGACCGTCTTGATCCAGTGCTGCTAAGACCAGGACGCATGGATATGCATCTCCATATGTCTTATTGCACATTTAGTGGTTTCAGGACACTTGCTAACAATTATCTGCAAATTCAAGATCATCCACTTTTTGAGGAAATCAAGGGGTTGTTGGAGAAGGTTCAGGCAACACCAGCTGAAGTTGCAGGGGAGTTGATGAAAACTGAAGATCCTGATGTTGCTCTTCCAGGACTTGTCAAATGGCTCCATGACAGGGCAAAAACTGAGATGCAGCTGGGAAGTTCGAGCATTTAAACACGGTTCACCTCTGTCAATGGCACATTAGCTCCGTGCTTGTGCAGCGTCTTGGGCTCAAGTTCATGGCAAATGAACGGCTTGATGTTGTCTGTAGAGCCCTATTATGCGTTAATGCTCAATTCCTCAGTTGCTCAGTTAGTTTGGTCAGAGAAGCAAAAGTGCAAGATAACAAACAACAACAACGAAGCTTGATCATTTAGACACATACAAACTTGTGGTTTTACCTTAAAACATCCTTGAAACTACCTGAGTACGTTTAGTGAAATGCATGCATTAAGTTCCTTAGAACCTACCCGTTCGAATTGCTAAAATGGGTATTCCATTTGGTTGATTATGCTCTGTAATCCAGATTTATAACTCGGATAAAGAAGCTGAACTGCTAGTTCCTTCTTCATTCGCGCATTAGAAACTCGTTTCTCACCTCTTAAAGCTTCTTTCTGAACAAATGATTTAGCTCTCTCAGGAGTAGAAGCGATTTCCTTGATCAGGGAAGGCCACTTTTTCTTGACCAAATCCAATGCATAAGTGAAAACCTCGTTTCGGGGTGCTGGATCATCATCTACAATATTGTAAATTTCCCTGAAAACGTTCAAACATAATGAACAGTTCCATATCTAGATTACCATAGATAAGATATATGTAAGCTAATTTAAAAGTTTCAAGAATCATGAATTTGAGTCTGCATGATGGGGTCTTTGTATTAGGAACTGATATTTCGATGCCAAGGCTATCAGCTTTTTCACTTATTCAAGCAGATTACAGTCCGATATTCTGAATTCTTGATTAAATAGACTTCAATTGAGATTTATATTCACTAGCAAACCTCATTGCAGCTGATAATTAAAGCATACCCGGAGTTTTGCAGTTGAATACTGGCCTTAAGTGCTTGACAAATATCTGAGACATGAACTCGGGATGTGAATTGTTTGGACACTCTTAGTTTCTGGGATTCTGATAAAGGTTCCTGCTTAATTACTGTGTCAACAGCACTGCAAAGGAAAGCAGCACATAGATTACTCACTCGTAAGCTTCCCAAGAGTTTGGGTTCACTTAAGAGTATACAAAGAAGCTAAAATGAACAGTTATGAGATGAAAAGTTCAAATATAATGCACTGATGATGAATCATGACATTAACCTGTATTACAGTAAATAAACCTGCTGATAGCATTAACATATGAAGGTGGAGCTAATTTCCATGGCTAATCATATATGAACAACAAAGGCCCAAATTTTTAGATTTTCTCAATCTCGCGTCTCTACTTGGCCATCACAGGGTGGGCCATTTACCTAATATTACCAACGTTGCATGGACTCTTCATTTTTTTTAAAAAAGCAGCCGTGTCCTACACTTGTGCCTGATGCATATCTAGACAAGGATATAGGGGTTTAAACTTCAAAGGGCCCTCCAAATACACGGAATACTCATATCGGACACTCATATCTAAGTCCGAGTAATCTAGAATATCACTATCTTCATAAAAAAACCAGAATCTAACATGTGAATTCTTTACTAACTAGTGATTTTAAACATCAAACAACTGGTTATGAAAATTATCAATCACAACCTTCTACCAGGGCCATAGATACCTCCAAGTCGGAACACTTGTGCCTTGATCCCAATATCATGGGCTAGATTCAACCATCCTTGCTCAGCAGCTAACCTCAATTTAGCCAACTCATTTGAAGGGCTTGCAGGGTAACTGCCATGATATAATCCAGGAAATTAGTGACTCCAGATGGGGAATAATAAAAAACTCTGGTCTGCAAAGGTATGGTCTTACTCCTCATCCACGCATGCGCCACCACAATCTCCATATACACCTGTTAGATCACGACAGATTTCCATGTCAAATATAGGTTTTCATAAAAGAGTTTCTTAGTCATAAGGTATCAAATTTCATTATTACTTTTAAGGAGTAAATCATGCAAGGTTTTACTTCATCGTCACTTCTCCCTTACAGGCAAGAAGAACTTCTAAAATAAACATCTATTGACAAGTTAAGTAGTGGAATAATGTATGAAAAATGATAATGTCAAGATTCTTTTGAATTCTAAAGCTGAACGCTAAGCTGACAAGGACTAACATATATTTTATTCAAGGATGAAATACTGCAGATGTACTACAGAAGGGTCACTTTATATCTTGCTAATATTTAAGCATTTATGCATGCTATATTTATTCAAACAGCAGATATGATGAAATGCATACTAGTTGATGACAAATAACAGAGCCACTGAAGATTTGCCTCCATCAGCATACTTCTTAGGAATTCACCGTTTTGAAGCATCTATAAAATCAACAAGGAAGAAAAATATCCCAAATTAAAACCCTCAAAACACAGGCATGTCCACAGAAAACCGATCAAACAGGGAAACGTTCTCAGCATACCAGGTCACCAATACCCACAATGGGTGGAATTGAGACAAGAAGATGCGCATAGCATTTCAATTTATTCATGGTACTCATCCTATAGAACATAAGACAGAAAGTAAGGCAAAAATCATCACAAAAAAAATATGAAAAAAGCAAACATGTTAGCCTTTGAGGCAATTTAATTGCCAAGAACATGATTTGGTCATATAAACTATTGAATATGCAATCCGCGGACAGAATTGGAGATCAAAATAAATAAAAAACCACAACTTACTCTGGCTGATTTGCATCAAAAAGAAGAACATTGAACCCTCTTTGCTCAAGTTCGTTTTTCTTCTTCATGTTTGTGCAAGTCCCAGAGACAATCCTACAATAAAAGCCACAGAAATGAACCTGATGCTGTACTCTTTTATAATTTTTAATATTTATAAAGAATAGATATAGCTAGGCAATCTTACCAGCCTTCATTCAGGAGCTCCTGAGCAAAGAATTGTCCGACAAAACCCATGCCAAGAACAAACATCCGATTCTGAGAATCTTGGTCTTTCTTTTCTGTTTGGTAACAGTTAACCGCACACGAATAAGCTAAAAACTTTGGGGTTCTAGCTAATTTTCTTAAACCATGGTTAAATTGAAGCGGACCGGCTGGGAAAAATCGTCCCGACAATTTACATATCTCCATCTCGTGGCAGTGTGGCTTTTGCAAAGTTATTGCCATTGCTTGTATTTCCTTTCAAAGTTTGGTTTAACGATAAAGATTCACTCACTCCAATACAAATTAAATCAATTCAGCCAGGCTTGAGAGCTAACTAGTACGACAATGGCAATGAAAGCAGGAAGAAAATTTGCAGAAGAAAAGTATCAGGAACGTGGCTGGTTACTTGGGTTGGCAGCCATTAATGGGCTCACCTTAAACATGAGTTTATGACCACGAGACGAGAGCCCAAAAAGCACAGCAGTTCCATAAAGATGATCTCTTTCAATATTATGTAGTAACTATAACTATTCCATTTAACATTTCTATATACAAATCTTCATGAAACTCGTTACCAGATTATCACCTTCAAAAAGGGCGGCAGTCATATATGGCTCCCATTGTTAAGAGGATGTTGAACCTCTTAACTGTATTGGAAGGCAACGTTCTTACATCTTGCTAGTCTACTAGGATGGATTAATAAATGATTGTATTTAATATGTTACTTTAACATGCATGGCTTTTTGTGCTAAATTTAACTTCCACAAACCCATTACTAACCATAAAGGTGGTGCTTTTAGCTTTATTTTACCTAGTTTATACGGTTGAAAAACCAAACCTTGAACGAGAAAATATTTGTTTCATTTATTTATAAGCCCATTTGCATTCAATTTGTGTTCATTAAGAAATTTTTATATTTTAAAATCATGCTCAAATCTAGTTCGTGTAAAATTAAACTTGTTCGAATTGTTCATAAACATATAATCGAAGAAAAACGCCATAAATGTGGACTAAACAACCAGAAAATTGCTAAAAAGCCATTGTATAATCCAGAGTGAAATAATTCAATCTGCTACATACAATTGTCTCCCCCAGGGTCCAAAGTTGTAACTTTATCAACATTGTGCGCAACCCTTTTTGCTTCGTAAGCTGTAAATATTTAAAACTGCATCGTTTCAGATTTCTTGAACAAACTAACATCATCAAAAGTATAATGCACTGGCCGCTACTCCAAAGTTTCAGGAAGAACAGAAAAGCTCTATTCTTTCCCGAAATCAGCACTGTAGTGTGCGCTAGATTCGAGTTTCTTGGCTTCATTCAATTTTCTTACTGCCTGCAATTTCATCACATAGAGATAGAAGTGAGCACATGATTACCAGTTATCAACTTTGTTTTTTTGCGATAGTTATGCTAAATATAATAGAGTATTTCAAGTTTCAGGGTTCTACCTTCATGAAATCTTCGTGGATAACATAATCACGTTCTGCACGAATTGCTGACATTCCAGCCTCCGTGCAAACATTTCGTAGATCAGCACCATTAAAGCCCTAAAGCAATGGTGAAAAAAACTATATAAGCGATGAGGTTTACAGGCATGAAATGGAAACAAGCCACTTTTTGAATTACCTCAGCAAGTTTAACAACAGCTTCATAGTCAATATCACCATGCTTGGCTATGCCAGCAGCATGAATCTTGAGGATTTCCATTCTTGATTGCTCATTTGGCAATGGAATCTCTATCTTTCTGTCTAGCCTCCCAGGTCGAAGAAGTGCAGGGTCAAGAACATCAGGTCGGTTTGTAGCCATGATCATTTTAACCTACATGAAAAAATTTAAGTTGATAATGATTTTCCTACACTTCAGAGAACGTAAAAGCAAATCTGTGTACAAAGGCAGCAATTAAGGATGCATTATGAGAAATTTGGGTTCCATAGCAAATGCAATAAATCAAAATACGAATGATTAAAGCCACTGGCCATTCACTTAGTATATTCACAGATAGAGGCCTCTTCTCCAAGAAAACGCCATCAAGGAGATGTTATGATTTCATAATAGTCAAGGAAAGTGCACCTAACTTAATAAAGCAATGGTAGAAGGCACTTAGAAGTTCACTATCAGTAAACAAGCTACCAAAATACCCCACTATTCCTCAGCTTCGTGAAGAAAAAAAAAATAAAAAGGTATAAACAACTTAACCATGGCATGTAGAGATGCAGTTAGAAGTGCAAAAATATTGGCTTTAAATAATAATTTACCTTCCCAAGCTGATCAAATCCATCAAGCTGATTAAGTAACTCCATCAGGGTTCTCTGTATTTCACGGTCAGCACTTGTTCCCTCACTAAAACGGCGTCCACCAATAGCGTCAATCTCATCCATAAAGATGATGCAAGGCTGAATAAAAGGAAACAAACATAAGAATGATATTAAGGGATATAAAGAACAAAAGAAACCTTCATTACTCCAGGCTCTCACTTGGTGATCACGTGCATATCCAAACATTTCTCGTATCAGTCTTGCACTTTCTCCTATGTATTTGTCAATTATCGCACTTGAAACAACCTGAATTCAGATGAGGAGAAGGTAAAAAGCAATCCTTCAACGATGCATTAACATATCAGAGAAAACCACAAAGGTAAGAGATACGGAACTAAAAAACAGACCTTTAAGAAGTTGGCATCAATATTACTTGCTATTGCCCGGGCTAACAATGTCTTGCCAGTACCAGGAGGCCCATAAAGGAGCACACCCTACAATGAAGATGAGATATTTCAGATGAGTCTCAACCAAAAATCAGTTCATCGTTGTGTGCTTCATCCGTCAACATACACACAAGCGCACCATTTAAAACTCAAGAATTGGGAAAGAGGGGAGACAGGAAGCAATAATCACCTTGGGAGGTTTAATCCCAACTCTAAGGAAAAGTTCAGGGTTCATGAGAGGGAGCTCGATAGATTCCCTCAGCTCTCGAATTTGATCAGATAAACCACCAACAGCCGAGTAGCTAACATTACCAGGATCTTCATGTAACATGTTGTAGACAACTGGATCAACCTGTCATCCAAAGATGTAGCATGATATCAGACATTTGCAAAGAAAACTCGCTTTTACATCATAAATATAGCTGAACCAATTTGAATGCTAATTACTTCACGTGGAAGAGCCCGCATGATTGTAAGTGTTGTCATGTCAAGGACCACTCTAGTTCCTGACGTCAGTTTCTCCTTATCAACTTTGCTGCGGCAACCAACGACATAGCGAGGGCCACTGCTTGCTTTGACAATCACTGAAAAATCACACAAACATCCAATATTATAGCTATTATCATTTATCAAATCTCACAAAAAATGAATCGACAAATAGCCTAATATTCAAATGCAACTACTCAGAAGCAAGGTATGCAATTTTACTTAAAAAGAACACAGAAATGACGTGTGTAAGTTTACAGAAGTTGCCTTTTTTGGCCAATAAGTAAGGAAGATGCTTAGTCACTTGCACTAATGTCCAAACATCAATACTAGAAAAAGGGGTGTGGGAGAGAGTATACTTACAGCGTTCGTTATCAAGAGGTCTGAGAACTTCTCCAATGATCTGTCCAACACTCTGAAGAGACTTCAAATCATCTTCTGTTTTATTAAACTCCTTCTTAGCAGCTCTCAGATTCTCCCTGCCTGAACATTCATGTGTATAACTACATGTGAAAAAACCATCTACCGTATGCACTATATTAACCAGAAAGATAAAATATTTGGTCCTCAAACTACTACGTCACGATACGATAGCCAGAGCTACAAGCATTTTCTTTGTTTCTTATTCCTCTTTTATTTTGTCATAAGCCCAAAAATTTAATTTCATTATTAGCCAAAGTAAAAACAAAGGCTGATTATCAGCAGAAGTAGAAAACATTGCAATGCATAATTTCAATTGAAAACAAAGTAATTATCTACTGCAGCAATCAAAGCTTAAAGCTTTTCTCCCCAATATTACCTACTCAAACTATCTCTACGAAGAACAGAATAAAAATTTCCAAGTAGCTTAAGTGTAAATCGCTCTAAGCAAAACAAGCAGCTGATAGAACCGACAGACGAACCAAAACGGCAAAGCAAAACCCAAAATCGGCAAACAGCGAAACAATAATTCAAATTTGAAATAAACGCAGATCGAGAAAAAAAAAGAGAAAATTGGCCCCAAAAGAGGATTAAAATTATTGGGATTGTGAGATCAGAAAAGGAGGAAACCTGCTCGAACCCTGGATTCGTATTCTTTGTGTTGAAGGAGTTTCTTCCGATACTCCGCAATAGCATTACGACGTCGCACGGCGTCTTCTCCGTCGCTCATTTTAACAATCTCCGACCAGGGATAGAAATCGTATGAAAAATGCTTTGTTTTGGGCTTTGCTGAGGTTTCTTGAGTAAGGGGTTGTGTGAGTAATAAACGTAATTTAAAATAGCCTTTTTTTATTTTGTAAATAAATAAAAATATTTCACCCAAAATGGGCTAATGGCTGATCGAATTTACGCCTAGCTATTCCAATTGCAAACGTCCAAAAGACAAAATGGGCTAAGGACAATGTCCTCCGAAATATCTCCATTCCATTATCGGTCTTTGAGATAATGGCGACTCTAGTTACTCTGCCTTCTTCCTCCTATCTCACCCCCCGCCTTCCTAACGACAAACTCTTCTTGGGCCCTCTTCTCCGCATTTCCACAAGCACAAGGTGCGCATCTTAACATTTCTATCCCTTCATTTAATTTTTTCTTTCGAAATTTTGCAATCACTTTTGTTGTTCTTCTTGTTGCAGGCATAATTGGGACTTAACCGAATCTGGGAAATGGAGATTCTGGACTGTTAAGTCCAGGCTCACAAGAACCAAAGAGTCTCCTTCGACAAACCCCACTACATTACTAAAAGAACCTCACAAGTATTTTGATCAAGTAATCATCACCGTCCGTTCGGGGGATGGCGGCCACGGTGCCATCCTTACCATGCCTAGCCAACAACAACGAGCTGCGAAGTTGCACGGAAAACATGAGACTAAAGAGAAGTCAAAGAAGAAACTTTCTTATAAAAGGGATTTTGATGGTTCACTTATCCTTCCAATGGGTGGTCATGGTGGAGATGTAGTGATTTATGCAGATGAAGGGAAGGGTACGTTATTGGAACTTCATAAGAAGAGCCGGTATAATGCGAAACGTGGGGGCAATGTTGATGCCATGGGCGTTTTAACTTCGCAGTTGCGTGATGGTCTTGCTGCCCCAACTTTGCGTATTCCTGTTCCTGTAGGTCTGTACTATTACTCTGTTGATACCATCTATAACATTTGGCTTTTCATCTTAAAGGGAAATTGAAGAATCTCAATTGTTAAAGGTATCTAAGATTACACAAGAACATCCATGAAGACCACCCTTTTTTATGTTCTTTGCATGGCTTGATGAGAAGGCATTAGCAAAATTTAGATCCTCCCAAATACGTGTTTTCTTATTGTGTGTATTGATATATGCAGGCACAGTTGTGAAACGCAAGCGTGGGAAGTTATTGGCGGACCTAGCGCAGCCCGGTGATGAAATACTTGTTGCGAGGGGTGGTCAAGGAGGGGTAAGAACTAAGAAGTTAGTTGTTTAAACCCAATGAAAGATTCAGATTAACTCAGTCAAATTTGAAAATGGCATTTTGCATTTTATTATCTGAGGCATGCAAGTCTCATGTTTGGTAATTTGATGCCTTTTACATTCTTCTTTTCCCCAGTGATCATAGTACTCCGAACGTGATAGGCTTTCAGATTATTTACAAGTCAAAGAACTGATTGATAATAACCAGGATTCCAATGAATCCAGTCTTGCTTTTAGCTATTCTGTTCCTAAGCATGCTGTATAACGTGTATTCTCAGTATCAGTCAAGGATTGATAGTTTAATTTTCTTTGTTCCATGGCAGATTAGCTTGTTAGAAATGCCAGAATGCAGAAGGAAAAAGTTGATGTCTTTAACCACAAACGTGGTGAGAGATGACAGTGATAAGGTGCCCTAGAAGAAACTTTATCCTTTAGTATAGCAATATAAAAAGAAACAGCTGGCTTGAGTGAAAACTTATATGATTTTTAGTGTTTACAAGGTTATACTTCTTTCTATTTGTTGTTTTAAAATTCATCTGAAATGTTTTCTTTTATTTACTTGCAGGTTTTAGTTCTTGGTCAGCCTGGAGAGGAGGTTAGTTTGGAGTTGATTCTTCGAGTTGTTGCTGATGTTGGGTTAGTTGTAAGTATTGCATCCTATTATTCTGCATTCGTCTATGCATTTGTATCTGACAAGATTTCATGATTGTTTGTGGCTGGGTAAGGAAGTTCATCAAAATTCTTCGTAATAGTTTGTGATAGTGCATCAGATTGGCCACAAAAGGTAAATACTGATAATTTAGTTTCTCTGCAGGGGCTTCCAAATGCAGGCAAGTCGACACTTCTGGCTGCCATTACACTTGCAAAACCAGATATTGCTGATTATCCTTTCACAACATTGATGCCGAACCTCGGGCGGCTTGATGGTGACCCTGCTTTAGGGGCTGGTAAATATTCATCTGAAGCAACATTGGCAGATTTGCCTGGTCTTATAGAAGGTGCTCATCTTGGCAAGGTAATGCATGTCTTTTTTATCTTTTTAAACTTCTTATTTTGCTTACAGTGTTTCTAATTGAGACATTTTAATTGCTTAGGGCCTAGGTCGCAATTTCTTGAGGCATTTGAGGAGGACACGTTTGTTGGTCCACGTTGTTGATGCTTCGGCTGAGGACCCTTTGAATGACTACAGAACTGTCAGAGAGGTATATCTTCTCTTGTTCATATTTTATCTTTTCTTATTCTCTATTCACTTGATTAACATTGTTTCATTGTCTAATTGACATATTTGTTATTGATGTAATGATCTATAGTTTTGCTTTGCAGTGAATCATCACTGGGTGTCGACCTATCAAATGCATAAACATAAACTGGGGTCTTTTGACTGTGTATGAAGAGATTTGTTTCTCTAATAAGTTGTAGCTTTTATGGCATTCAGCAGTTTAAAAACATATAGGATGTCTAAATTTTGTGTTTGGACATCACTTTTGGCTTTTTAGAATATTTAAAATTGTGCTTTAAGTTCTACAAACACTATAAAATCTTGCCTCAGCTACTATCAACATCTAAATATATCATGTCTCAAACTGAATACCCTCAATTTCAGCTCATTTTACCGTAGTAATTATGATGTGCAGGAACTGCGGATGTACAATCCTAATTACCTAGAACGACCATATGTTGTAGTGCTCAACAAGATTGACGTTCCTGAGGTAGGTCGCATAGTGATAGGGCTTCTATCTTCTCTTAAAGAGTTTGTCTTGAGTGCAAGAGTTATGTATATAACATGTCTGATATGTCATATCTTTTTAGCGAGTTTTAAAACATATCTTCTTACTGTCTTAGGCAAGGGATAAGCTTCCGTATTTAACTGAAGAAATCTTGAAGATTGGAGGCGATATAGAACACTCTGAGTTGGGAACGAGTTCTAGAGATGTAGTTCAATTGTTGCCCACTGAAGGTGGTGAAGTGGGTTTATTGTCTTCAGCGATTTCTGGTGAAGATAAAATGGATAAAGGAATTGAGGACTATCCACGGCCTGCTGCTGTTGTTGGTGTTAGCGTTTTGTAAGTTATATTTTTCTTCTTACATGTTGTATTGCATCTCTAATTCCTTGGCTCATTAAAAGTTCCATCTTAATACTGCATTCCAAGGTCCAAGGTTGATCAAGTCTAACCACTCAAGTTTTGTTTTACTTTTAACTCTTTAGAGTACATAAGCAGCCTAACTGTAAGTTGTTCTGATATCGAGCAGGAAAGGCATCAGAGTAAATGAGATGTTGAAGGAGATAAGGGCTGCCCTAAGGAAGTGTAGAGATTCGAATGAAGCATTGGAGTTAAGTGTGAGATCAAGAGAGTAATAGAGTTGTAAATATACTAATTCAACACATTCGGACTTGAGTTGCTCAAGTGAAGCTTACCACAGATAAAGCTACGAGATCGACTCTATTGAGAGCTTGACTCTGCCATATTTTAGAGCTGCAACTCCTGTGCAAAAGTTTCGCTGTCTTGGATATGTATATATCTACTGAGGTGCTTATTATCGTCTTCCCTTCAATGAGATTTTTAAACTACGCATTAAGACCAAGTGATTGCTCTAGCTTTGTGTGACAATTAAGGGCTCAGATGAATGAAAAAGGTTACACTATTGTATTTTATACTCTCCACAGTTAATTAAGTTTTTGTCTTGTGTATCATTTGTTCTCGTATTCTTCATATTCTTGATATATGTATATGAAGCTTTAGGTCAGGCTTTCAGCCATTGTGCATTAATGGGAAAATTTATCAAGATAAATTGATTTTTGTACTGATCAACCTGGGTTATAAGTAATGACCTATAGGAGCTAATTTACTCGAACATGGGTGTGAGTATTGAATATGGGTATATTCATTTTTTAAAGGATTTTTCATGTATCTAAAAGTTTAAAGTTTATATCTTTATACTTATATTGAAATTTGGATATGAGTGTTAGACATGGATACTTAGAGAAAAATCTTTTTTTTTTTTTGGTTAGTGTAATAAATCAGAAGGCTGAAAATTGCCATTGTCACGCAGTCATAAAATTGGCCAAGTTTGTTGTTAAACCTTGATTTACAGTTGAAAGAATACATAAGCATAGCCAAAGTCAAAAAAAAATTAAATCTTTAAGTTCAAGTTTGAATTTAGTCCGGCTAAGTTTATTCATTTATATTTAAATTACTCTTTATTTTATTAAAATTTTTTATATTAAAATTTATATATTTTATAAATAAATTTAAATAAATATTATTTTAACTTAAAATATTTTTGGA
>JBBYHO010000015.1:23348657-23360206 GCA_038382025.1 Adansonia gregorii | reverse complement strand
TATTATGTCATGATTATATTATTTTATATTATAATTATATTTAAAATTTTATATATTTATATAAATTTTATTATAATAATAATTTATATTATATAAATTTTAATATATTTAAATTTATATTATATTTATTTTATTATATTTTTTTCGCATTCCAAAATAGTTGATGAGCTAATCCAATTTTTATTTAAAAAATTTAAATAATAATTAAATAATAATTATAACGTGATAATATTATTATTTTACAATTTTTACGTTCTCATTATCAATATCATCATAGTTTTGACTCGGAAATATTCAGTGTGGGAAGATCTCTTTATTGGCAGGTTCATAGCAGAAAAGGGCCCCACTGATGAATGAATGCAAGCCTTTCCTGAAGGTGGTTCCAAACTGGCTTCCAATTTCCCAAGCCCCCAACTCCTCAATGTACTTGTGATCTCCCACGTTGTCAAGAAACCTTTTCTCATTTGTCATTCGTCGATCATGTGTTCCTTGTAGGAGTCCTCAACCCTCGGATGTTCTTAATCTCCAACCGATTGCCCAAATACGCCATTCCCAACACGAAATTAACCATTATCCATCTTTCAAAACTGACATTTTCTTGCAAACAGGATCTCCATGCCAAGTATCATCTCAAAACCTATCTTAAGACACGTTTCAGGCAAGCTTCATTAACCCCCCCTCCCCATTGGAGCTCTTTATGTCCATTTCTGTCGTATAAGTACGTACCATTTAGCCTTTTCAGACAATGTGCTTATGAATTACTTTCGTTCTCAGTTGGAACAATTTCTATATCAGTCATGGGTGGGTTCGGAGAGAGAAAACAAGTCAAGAAGCCTGCACAGGCAAGCTCGAAGAAAGGGCGCATGAGAAAGAAGGGAGGTCCAGAGAATGCTCTTTGCACTTACAAAGGTGTCAGGCAGCGAACATGGGGCAAATGGGTGGCTGAAATTCGTGAACCCAACCGTGGTGCTCGTCTTTGGCTTGGAACTGACATATGATGCCGCTGCGCGTAAACTCTCCGATGCCAGGCTCAACTTGCCAGAATTAAGTGCCAATTTCCCACAGTATCCACCTACGTCAGCCAATACTCAGGTTGATCCTATGGGGAACCAACATCCATATGTGAACAATTCATCAGCTACCGGTTCGTCAAATGACTTAGTCATGTCTTTTCGAGACGAGAACATTGATTCTCAAGGGAACCTGGCGGAGAACGATGCCAAATTTGGGCAAAGTGAAGATGAAGTTGGTGGGTTTTTGGAGAATATGAGTGTGAACTTGCGTGTTTTAGATGAATCCATTTAGGCAGAAGCTGCTATGGCATCAGATTTTGCAGCGATGGATGATCCAGGCAGTCGTGGTAGCAGCAACCATGTGGATGCAACTAGCTGGTTCCACTCCTTGTAATCCCCGTGGTGCATGTAAAGCTAAGCTGCCACCATGTGTAAATAGATTTATGCACTGTCCTACTGTCTACACTGTATAGCAATAGCCATGAAAAGCACATGGTTTTTCTGGGTTTTTTCGTGGCGCTTTGTAAAAATCGGTATCATGATGCTTCTAGGAAGCCTGCTTCCACGTTCTCTTGAAGAGTAAACGTTTTTGTGTAAAATCAAACACGTAAAAACACGTTTTTTGTCCTAGAATGATTTCTAAGACTACTTAAGACGTGGAAAAAATAGAAAATGTTACATTACATAATCCTCTCATTGCTTGGCTTTCTGTCAGAAATGGAAGGACTAAAACTAATAAATTGCAAAGTTTATATCAAGCATCCTTGATTTTAAAGAATTTACTACGTTTCAATAAAAAAAATGATGAAAAAAACAAGAAAAGAATCCATGTTTTTGTCTTTATTTTGTCAGCATCCGCAGTTGCATGAACATTAACAGAGATTGAGCCACTTATAGCCTACCTTCGTTTCGTAATTCTAAGAACATATACCAGAAGCTCAAATTGCAAAATCCCATTTAGATTATGAATTAAAAAAAAAATGTTGCTCTCTTGTATAGGTATATTTTCTTTTGAAAAAAAAAAAAAAAACAAGAATCCACTTCAGAAGGGCCGAGTTTGACGTGATCAGCAAAGGGTATACTCGTCAGAAGGAAAGTCAGCAGTTTGACTGATTCTTACCAGCTTTCAAGTTCTGGTCGGATAAACAACAAATCAAAGTGAGTATCTAAGCGTGTCTTCAGCTTGTTGCACTTGACTTCACTCCAAATGGCTAGAATTCAGGAAATAAAGAAACACACAATATTTCAATCGCCGGCGAAACACCATTATTTAACCCCCCATAAAGTTCAAGCACAAATTCAATGGGAAACGTCAAAAGCAAACCGTTCAAACTAGAAGACAAATAATGTACGGTTTCTTTAATTTTTTTTTTCTTTTGGTAAGTAAATTGATCTCTTATTTATATGAGAACTCAAATAAAGATATCTTTACCACAATTTAATATTAGAGCGCTCTTCCTGACAGCAGAATTGACCCCAAGAGTTTCAAAAGTCAATTTTCTTGATGGACACAATGGAACCTCGTGGCAACCCATTTGAGAAGTCCATTATCCAGCCTTCTATGGAGAAATCCGTTGATGAGATAAAGCAAGTTCATGAGAAGGTAAATTCTAAGTAGTTGAACATAATCATTTAATCAGCCTTACACGTTACTAATTATGTTACTCCGATTCAGATATGAAAGTCAGACATATATTCGTATCTGATACATATATGTTTAATTTTTGTTTTTAAAATTTTTATACATTTAAAAGGTCTTTGAAAGATTATATTACAATGTTCATATCTGGGTATATGTTAGATACAATTATCAAATTCGAATATTTCAAAAAAAGTTAAGAGTGAGAGCAACATAGCTAGTTACTCTTGGTTTAGATGAAATCACTTCGGCTAATGTCTTTCAGGAGAAAATTGAATCATCGGCCACATTGGTTAGCAATGGATGCTTGGATATTAGTGGGAAAATTGCAGATAAGCAAACAACCGGAGGATGGAAGGCATCTCCATTTATCATAGGTATTCACTAAAACTATACTGTAGGGCGATTTTCGGTAATTAGTGTGGTTTTCTAACGTGATATTGATCACTGATTCATAAGTTCTTTTTTTCCCTCTGATTCTAGTTAACGAGGTTGCGGAGAGATTGGCATTTTTTGCAATAGCAGTGAACATGGTTGCTTATTTGGTTTTCGAAATGCACCAATCGCTTCCATCTGCCGCAACTCATGTGACTGACTGGATTGGAGCTGCCTATGTTCTAACTCTATTTGGAGCATTTCTTGCCGATGCTTATTTGGGTCGATTCTTGACGATCATCATCTTTTCTTGCATATATGGAGTGGTAAGTTGCATTCTCCACTAATATTATGCTAATCATTGAATTTACATCCAAACCCTAGATTATGTGTATAGATCCCAACTAGCCAATGTGCCATTTTTCTTTTGATATCATTTTAATTTTGATAGAGCTAAAACCGATTAATATGATCAGTATAAAAAAATAGAATGATACAACATTAATATTATTTTAATTTTTTTAAAATATATGTCTACAAGTACGATCGGTTTAGTAAAGCGCCCACTTCCATGTTTGAAAAGCTTAGATATCTGCTGGGCTACACCACCCAGTGAGATGTCTCGCAACATAGGCCTTAGATGGTCTAAATCCCAAGGCTGAGACGCCCAAATTAGCATTAGTCGGCCCATCTTGGATCTAATCAGTGTTGAACCACGTAACTTAAAAGGCTCCCATGTTCTTCTTTTTTTTTTTTTTTGCTCAGGGAATGATTTTCCTAACGCTATCAGCCTCCATAGACAGCCTACGTCCGCCTCCGTGCGCGGTCAGACCTTGCATAAAAGCAACTGACAACCAATCAGCTTTCCTCTTTGTTGCACTCGCTCTTATAGCCCTAGGAACCGGCGGCATAAAGCCATGCGTTTCATCCTTCGGAGCCGACCGATTCGACGAAGCCGACGAAAAAGAAGCCCAAGAGAAATGCTCATTCTTTAACTGGTTCTTCTTCGCCATCAACATGGGGGCGCTCTTGGGTATCACTCTTTTGGTATATATACAAGATAAGAAAGGTTGGGGCTGGGGTTTTGGAGTTCCAACTGTGGCTATGGTTGGCTCTATTTTAATCCTGGCAGCCGGCGTACATTATTATCGTTACCAAAAGCCCATGGGAAGCCCTTTTACAAGGTTTCTTCAGGTTATCGTGGCTTCTGTGAGGAACCATTTTAATGGGGTTCAAGTAGGACGTGAAGCTGTCTTATATGAGGTCAATACAATGGAGTCTGATATTTCTGGTGCTCGAAAACTCGCTCAAACCAAACAGTACAGGTAATTGCAAGTATCAATAGTAGTTAATTGGCTTGAAATCTTGCACTTATATATTCATTCGGCACATATCAAGACATTAATACGGGAATATGATTTTAAAAAGCTGAACGTACTTGTATAATAACATTCAAGTCAGTATAACATAGCTAGGATTAATTGAATTTTTTCTTAATTGGCTTCAATAGGTTCTTGGACAAGGCAGCTGTGGTGATGGATCCTGAAGCTAACACTAAGAACCGTTGGAGACTCTGCACAGTCACCCAAGTAGAAGAGTTCAAGTCCTTCATTATAATCCTCCCTGTATGGGCATCAACAATAGCACTTTCAATCTCATTTGCGCAGCTCTCAACCTTTTTCATCAGCCAAGCCACCATCATGGACCGAAAACTTGGCCCTAACTTCACGATCCCAGCAGGTTCAGTCCCCGTCTTCAGCGCCATCAACGCCCTCATACTCGTCCCTTTCTACGAAAAATGGATGGTCCCAATCCTACGCAAACGCACTGGTCATCGCCGTGGGATTACATCGTTACAAAGAATGGGTGTTGGCCTATTCATTTCCATCTTTGCAATGGCCTCGGCTGCTTTAGTCGAGAAGAAACGCCGTGACCATCATAATCCGTCTTCCATGACCGTGTTTTGGCTGCTACCACAGTTCTTCTTGATCGGCAGTGCCGAGGTTTTCACTTACGTGGGACAATTGGAATTCTTTTACGACGAAGCGACTGATGGGACGAGAAGTATAAGTAGCGCAATGTTTCTTAGTGAGATTGGAATCGGGAGCTGGTTAAGCACCGCCATTGTTAAAATCATTGAGCGTGCAACCGGTGGGCAACAATCAGGATGGCTAAGAAACAATCTTAACAAAAGCAGGCTGGATTATTTTTACTGGGTATTGACAGCCATCAATGCTGCTAATTTCTTGGCTTACTTGTGGGTGGCTCGACGATACAAGGGAAAGAATGGCCCAGGAGGGAGCGTCGTCAGGGTCGAGGCATCGGTTGAGATGGCTGGCTCCGATCATAAAGGGGAGTTTCAAAGCGTGGTATTGTGAAATCTAAAACTTTAATCACTTCCAATTCATCTATGTAGTTTTACTTAAATTAACGTTATGATATTGTCACTAATTCCACTTTATTCGCAAATCAACCAATTCAGTTGTTTTCCTAATTTAAAATATTGTATTGCTTTGTGTTAAAAGAATTACATGAAGAAAACCTCATAAATTATTTAATTTTGGTGTGAATGAACTCAAATTTATTTCAATTGTTAAAGTTAGTAGTTAGAAACAAGAGATTCTATGCGAATGTTGATATCCGAACTCAGATTTATTGAATATTAATTTTTAAAGTTAATTATGTAAATAAATTTTAGTGCTGTTTAATAATTTTCTTTAATTTGGACAATTTTATTGAAATTAATACCTTTGTTTGAAAAAAAAAACAATTAATGAAAAACACAAAGATGGGAAAATTTTGAAAGAGAAAACAAAATTATTTGAAGTCCATTCCCATCAGTACAGGCTCAAACATCAGGTTATAAAATGAAAATTGCTTTTGCAAAAGGTTATTACTTAATGTTAATGGGATAGTTGGAAATTCCCTAATGATGCCAACATCTTTAATGAAGCATTAATCTTGGAATCTCTTCACTTTACCTTAAATTTAACTAGGATTTTTTGGCAATAATTCTGTAATGAGCAGAGGAACAGAACCAAGTTACATCGAAGGACATTTCCAGGTCAATCACTTTAAGGTTTCTATGTATGTAACTTGAAGTTAAACAAAAAATGGTTGTATAGAATTTAAGGGCTATTAAGAAACAATTATGTAACCAAAAAATAACCATTTTTAATCGATCGGATTGTCTGACTTATGACTAGACCTCTTAGTTATATCACTTCTTTCCATTTAGAATTACGTGCTATATGTTTGTCACTTTTCTTCGCATGTCATTTTCCTCACTCCCTTCCAAACAATATATAAATTTAGTTACCATTCAAATGTAGGCTGATATCCAGTCGATGTCTATCTTATTATGAGCTTGATGTTTTACAAACCAATTGTTATAAATTTCATTACGAAAGATCAAACAAAAGGAAGATTGTGAAATCTTATACATATATATATATATATGATGAAAATTCAAATGAAAGTGGTTATTAAGAATATGGCAAGTCTCATGCTATTTCTTTTTTTCAAAAAAATGTAATTGAAGATTAGAAAGACAAAATTACAAATGCTAAGATTTGAATAATAAATATACTGAATTTCATCAACTTAAAAATAATTATAAAAACTAATTGAACTAAGTTCTATACGATCTATCGTAATGATTTTGAGCATTTAACTTCATAATTTGCATATCTTTTAATTTAAATCAAGCCATAAAATTAACATATAAAAAGCATATGGGAATTTCAGGCCCCCATAGGCCTCACGAGTGTGACAATGATCATCATCCCCTTTCAAAAACACTTCTCTTTTAACCCTCTCTACTACTTAGAAAAAAGCCATTGACTCATAAAAAAAAAAAGACAATTCATACGCACGCACAAACTTTCTGATATTAGATAATGCTTCCCATTTGTTTTCTCCTTTTTCCCCCAGCCAGCAATGGTGGTTAAAGGTTGGGTGGTTTTGTAGTTAAACATTTTCAGTTGAAGGATGGAGAAGTGGCTGAGAGAGGGATGTCTTGATATGCCTTGAGGTCCTGCTGTTATTTTGCTCTTGATTCGACTGAATGGTGGCCTTTTCTTGAGCTGCAAACTTTCTCTCTTCGCTTTTTCCCCACAGAACTAGATATAATCCAACTATGATCAACGCTGCCCCAATGATCCTGTACATTTACACCAAGTAAAAAGAAATCATGTTAAATTTATTAAACTGAGGTTATCCCACGTCAGTTAAATCTTCAATATCATTTATGGTATATTAACTTGGATCTCTCCACTTATTATTAATTGGTTTTAGATTGAGGCTTAACATAATATCAGAGTTCAATTTTTGTTATTTTTACATGTTACTCGGTTTTGTCACATGGTAAACTTTTTTTTTATTTGCCTATGTGATGAGATCTCTTAAAGTTGTGTTATCTGGTGTAGATATCACATCTTTTATCTATTATGAATGCAAAGTTTGCTAAGCTTAATGTCCGACGGATATGTTGATCGGCAAACTGTAGCAGATGATTGACGAGCTTTTCAACAAAGGGATGCAGAGGTAATTGAGAAAGAGAGGTGGGAAGAACATGATCCACTTACCCTCCCAAATAGAACTCTTCCCTTAAAGCAATGGAAGCCATAATGGCGACAACGAGAGTCTGAACAGGTTGATAAACAGCAACGAAGACCGGGCCACCTCTGTCAATGCACCATATCTGTACAGCGAATGCAATCCCTGATGCCACTACTCCCTGCATTTTTCAACACATTTTATTTGGTCTCATCTCATTTTCAGAAACCCATCACATTATTTCAGAAAACCACTTTTTTTTAATGTACTGCAAATCCTTTAGAAATCAAAGGGTTATGTCCTATGCACTTGCCTTGTCAACAACTATTTAGCATAGATTCAAAAGGTACAAGTTTAGGCTTTATTTTCAGATGATTTAAGACTTCAAAACGGGCTTTAGACCTCCCTTTTGACTATTGATAAGGCGTTTTCATAAATGGTGTAATCTATATAAGATGTTTATCAACATGTTCCATGAATTAATAGGAAGAAACTTTGTTTCACCTCTTTCCCATACCATATTACATTACACTAGGCGAAATTGCAGGTAGCTAATGGTATATCATTGCTACTCCTATATTAAGTAAACGGTATATTTTATAGCCACTTATGTTTGATGATATTAACAAGAAACTTCCCTCTCTTTAATTAAGAAAAAATAAAAGATCGATTCCTTTAAAAAATAGAGAGAAAAAGAAGAAACTTATGTGAATAGTTTGATTAAAGGAGTTATGAAACACTGACCGCGTAGAAAATAGTGAAGACTTCTCCACCAGAGTGAAAAATCCAAGCTTGAGGGTCTCTCTCAGCAAATGCAGCAATGATCAAGAACTGAATAAGACCAAAGAAACAAGTATAGGAAGTGACGGAGAGTCTAGCCGGGTACTTCTTCAAAACTGGCGCCTGCAACACCAGCCAACCGGACCAGGACAAGCAATGGCCGATTAGATAGAGACAACCGAGGGTCCAGTTCTTTCCCTTTGCATCTCCCAATGAAGTAAACATTGGTGTGGGTCTATTCAGAGGGGGCGGAAGAGCTGCTGGGCTGTATATGGTTGGACCTTTATAAAGAGTTATCACTGATGCACCAGCCACACATAAGATTGTTCCTATAACCTTCGATATCCCATCTTTTCGATCTAACCGCACTTTCTCAATCCTGTTAAACAAGAAATATGGAAATGAAAAACAGTCAAACACATTTCATATCATGTCCCTTTATATAGTAACAGAAGAATTGTGGCGCTTACCGGAGGATGGCTGCCATTAGAAAGGTAATGGCTGGAACTGAGTTTTGGATCGCTGATGCAAAGGTCGGGGATGTATTTTCTAAGCCCAGCAAGTAGAAACCTTGATTTGCTGTGATTCTGTCACGTAAAAAAAAAAAAAAAAAGAAATAGGACCAGTTAATTTTGCTTTTATTAAACTGAAATGGTACTTAAAAAAGAGAGTTATTGCGATCAATTAAAATAAATTAAAATTATAAAATAATTATAATAATATTGCATATAATTGTTATTTAAATCTGTGATATATTTTTAGAGTTTTAGAGCATGATAATGCGTACCCAACAAGAGCTAGGATGAAGAACTGTAAAAGAAAATTTAGAGTAATGGCTGGTCTATTCTTCCTGGAAAAAAAAAAGAAAAAAATTGAAAAAACAAGTTAGGGTTTAGTAGATCAAGGGTTTAAAAGTGAAGAGCAAATGAGATTATGCTACTAATTGTTTACTTTTCGAGAAAATATGCAAAGGGAAGGAGCAGAAGCAAAGCAATGATATTCCTATAAACTGTGAATACAAGTTTGCTCATGCCCATGTTAAGGGCAGCTCTTGAGACGACATGGAAACCTGCGTAACCAAACTGCAAGGCCAACATGGCCAAATGCAGCTGGAGCCTTTCAGGAATCGAACACCACATCCTCGAACCGGAGGCTGGACCAGTACCGGCATCAGCCATTGAAGGAAAAATCTTGAGATTACCACAAAAACTAAACTAAAAAGCGAATTTTAGAAGGGATCGAAAGAAAGTCTGAGGGTGGAGAGCTAGGGAATGAAGAGGTGGGTATAAATATAATTGCAGGTAGGAATAGACGGGTTCATGGCTGATGCATGCTGCACTTGTTCAAGCGGGGTCCATGCCATTTATTGTGACATAAAAACTAGTGAGCTGACAAGACAACCCTCAATCGCACTACGGCGACAACATGAATTGAAATTGAGAGAAAATCGAAAAGAAAATGGGAGAAAATAAAAGAAAAAAGACATGGTTATTTTATTTACTACACACTACTATTGTCTAACAGGTTCTGTTTTGGCTCCACGCCATTACTTGTGACATGAAAACTAGTGAGTGAGCCGCCATTGATAGATTACCGCTCACGAGCGGAAGGTGATAAGCAACACCCGATGCGTTCTAAATTATAAAGCCTTCAACCCCACCTCCACACTTACTACCAGGCCTCACGTTGCTTGCATATTTTTATCTTTTTCATTGTTTTGTACGTGGTTGTAGCAGTGAAAGATTTCCAAATAATTTATTGTCGGGATATATTATATGAGTTTATATTTAATATAAAATTAAAAATATATAATTATATTTTATTAATAAATTTTAAAAATAAATAATGATAACCATACATTTTAATATATATATATAGTTACGTATTCTTTTGCTGTATATTATATATATATATATATATTTCAATAAATGAAATTGTTTTAATATATTAGTTTACCTTAAGCAATTGAATTAAAAGGTTTTTTTATCTATTTTTCGATAAAAAAATCATAATATAAAAATAACATAAAAAATTATAAATATTAAAATTTAAATTTTAATATAAATTAATCGTATTAAACTCAAATCTAAGCTTTTTTGTTCTTTCGTTATTAAAGACGTTGATCATCCTCTGGCAGGAACCTAATGAAGAGTTTCCACTGAGGTTTCCCACTCCCAAAGTTTGCTCAAATCTGGGCTTTGTTCTGATCTCATGTCCCTTCCTTTAAGAGACATGTTGTCCCCTCATCATCATTCTAAAATTCAGAAAAATATAACCTTTTTCATCTTTAAAAATAATGTTTGCATTTGAAATCAAATGCTGTTGTCTTTTACCATATAATTTTTTAGCGAGAATGCTGGGGGTAAAGACTGAGTCTTCTAGGAACGTGAAAGAAGAAAGGGATTGAAAGAAAGAACTGGGGTGGGTCTGACCTGAGCCGGCCTAGACCTTTTTTTGCTAAAGCAATGAAGGAGTTCTATTAATAAGGACGGTCCTAAGCAGATCATCAATACTACAAAGAAGGTAAAAGCACAAACTGCTCAACAGGAAACCCAGCCTAGACTTGTGCGGGTTATTCACTCACTTAAGTAAGGTATTTAGTCTAATTTGAATTATTATTTAATAATAATAAAATTTTATTTAAATTTAATTTTTAATATTTAATATTATTTAAATAATAAAATAATAAATTCGTATGCTTCGAAGGTATATAAAATGATAAAAAAATATTTATTTCAAACATTTACGTGTATCCTATACTTAACTAAATTCAATAACTTAGCGTAAAACTACGAGTTTCTTGATGACAATTGACAATCGGCCAATGTTTATTTTATAAATTTAATTTAAAAGGGAAAGGCCAAAGAAACATGGGAATGGGATCTCTTATTCGGCTATGGCAGAAAGATGGATATCCCAATATGCCAAATGAAGAGTAGGGCATATAATAAAAGTTTATATTTTGTATAGTAAACTTCTCTTTAATCTATGATTCTCCTTATAAATATAAAAAATAATAAACGGTCCAAACAATATTTGGAAGAATTATTTATCCTTTGATGTTATTGTCGTATATAATTTCTTTAATTTGTTTTTAGTTTTAAGTTTTTGATAGAAAATTTAGTAAAGTTCAATAAATTTGCAATAAGATGTGATAAAATGAACTTAAAACTCGAACAATTCAT
>JBBYHO010000015.1:23299254-23310307 GCA_038382025.1 Adansonia gregorii | reverse complement strand
CGTAAGAGAAATGGAATACTTACTACTCCAATTAGCCACCTATTGGTCCAAAAACTTAAATTTAAAGTTCATATTTTATAAAATTACATCATCATTTAAATAGATTTCGTTTAAGATTATTAGTAAATTTTTTTATTTGCTACAAATTTTGAATTATATATAAATGAAAATACTTAATTCAATAATAAAAAAAATTAAAGTATAATTGTCACTATAATGCAGTAACTGTAGAAGGACTTTTATCTCATAAAATAAATAATAACAAACCAAAAAATAATTTCACGTCAGACGAATACGTTGAGACGTTAATAGCGGCCAAATCATTATTCGAAAATTTTTTTATCTAAAGGGAGCAAAATTTAATTCAATTTAAATAATAAAAATAATAATAACAAATTAAATTAATTTTATATTAATATTTATAATAAATTTAAATAAAAATATTTTGTTATTTAAAGTTCAATCAAAGCAATTTGAGTGACCAAAATGTTTACTCAATCGAATTCGGCCGAGAGAGTTGCTCTGGCAATCGGGAGGGATAGTCAACGCGCACAGACGCCCTGATAAATTTTATAATAAGTGCCATTTTCTTATAATCACTAAATATCGGCAATAATAAAATAAAGTAATTTTATTTATAATGCTACCTGCCCAAAAAATGGCGGAGATAAAGGAGGAAAGATTGAGAAAACGCGTAGATTTTGCCTTATTTTCTTCTCACTGACGAAAGAAAAATCCAAGGTTTTATCTTTTAGTAAAAACGCAGAGCTTTTGCTTAAAGATTTAAGAAGAACAAAAATTTCCGACAAATTCCCTTTCACTCAGTTCAAAATTCTTTTGTTCAGACTTCTTGAGCAGTGTAAAATCAGCGCCACATTTGGCTTAAAACATTGCGCAATTTTTTTGATTAAATTTGTATATTTGGTTGGCCTCTCATTTTGATTCATTGTACTGAAGAACAGCTAAGTTTTATTTTTTGTTCTTCCTTTTCCTTTTCATATTTAGATTCTGGGTTTGTTTTGTTTTGTTTTTTTTGTTTTACTGCAATTGTGGTTTTTTTTTGTAGAACTTGAAAGAATTATGAAGGAAAATGGAGGGAATTAGTGAGAGTAGAGCTAATATGCAGAAGCTTCAATCCCCACCTTCAAATTCAATCCCTGAGCCTCAAAACAACTCAGATGTACCCTATTTTAATGCCTTTCAAATGGCTTCTTCTCCTTCTTCTTCTTCTTCTTATATGCGTTTGAGTTCTGAGAACATCAGTCACAAAAGATCTGGGATACCTCCTTCACACCCAAACAACCCCGCTGCTTCATTGCCTTATTCACAAATCATTGGTTCTAGTCCCAATTCTCAACAAGGGGCACCGTCTCATTCAAGATCTTTATCTCAACCCACATTCTTTTCCCTTAATAGCTTGCCCCCATGGAGTCCTCCCCCTTATCGCGACCCTTCTGATCCTGTTTATAATGATGGTTCTATGGAAAAAATGGTTGTCAATTCTAATGTTAGGTCCTCACTTCCTTCACCTGTTTCTAGAGGAGGTAATGAGTTTTGTTTAGGTGATAGTTTAAGTTTGCCTCCACGCAAGGGACATAGGCGGTCCAGCAGTGATGTTCCATTAGGATTTTCTGATATGATTCAGTCTTCGACTCAATCGATTTCAATAGGGAACCGTGGCATGTTGGATAGGTCAGTTTTGGGTAAGGAGAGTTCTCCTGCTGTAGAGAAACCAATTCAGTTGGTGAAACGAGAATCAGAATGGAGCAATGATGGGGGTAGTAATGTAGTAGTGACGGATGACATAAAATCCGAAGGGGGTGTTGCAGATGACTTGTTCAATGCGTACATGAATTTGGAAAATCTCGAGACATTGAACTCATCTGGCACTGAGGATAAGGATTTGGATAGCAGAGCTAGTGGCACAAAGACATATGGAGGTGAAAGTAGTGACAATGAAGTGGATAGCACCGTAAATGGACATCCGGTTGGTATGCATGGAATTAGTTCTGCTGGTGTTTCAATTGAGAAGAAGGAAGGGGTCAAGAGGAGTGCTGGTGGAGATATAGCTCCAACTGTTCGGCATTACAGAAGTGCTTCAATGGATAGTTACATTGGAAGTCTGCAATTTGATGATGAGTTAACAAAGGTTCTTCCTTTGGGAAATCGAGGGGGTCATCAATCTCCTGGTGGCTCAGCTGATGCAAATTCGAGCAAGTTTAACTTCGAGCTTGGGAGTAGTGAGTTCAATGAAGCTGAAATGAAAAAGATCATGGAAGATGAGAAGCTTGCTGAAATTGCATCTGTGGATCCGAAACGCGCCAAAAGGTTTCTTCTTCTTTCTTTCTTCTCTCTTTTCTTAACTTTTTTTGCCTCTTGTGCAGCATATAATTGGGCTTGGTTGATGATTCTAATTTATTCATACAGAATTTTGGCTAATCGACAATCGGCTGCTCGTTCCAAGGAGCGGAAGATGCGGTACATTGCAGAATTAGAGCACAAGGTGCAAACTTTGCAAACAGAAGCAACCACATTATCGGCACAGCTAACCATGTTACAGGTGAGGATCAAGTTCTAAATATTATACAAATTATTACACTTTTCCCCCTTTACTTGGCCTCATTACATGTTCCTCATCGTCTCATCTTTGTTGGTCTTCCTTGTTTAGAGAGATTCTGCTGGGCTTACAAATCAGAACAATGAGTTGAAATTCCGTCTTCAGGCAATGGAGCAACAGGCCCAATTGAAAGATGGTATACATTTATATGTTCTCAATTCTTATATCATCTCATTCTTAAAAGTATCTGAACTGTTGCGTTCGTTGATTATATTGCATAATCTATCAGTTTTTTTTTTTTTTTTTTTTTACGAACTTTATCACCAATATTACGTACAGGTTGTTACACCTTAGAGTTACCAATGAATCTATCATGTTTTTTTTTTTTTACTGGTATTCATAATAGTTGCTGCACTTCTGTATTTTTACCATTCCTGGATTTATCAAATATTTATCTTATTAGCAATTTGTATATATATATATATATATATATATATATATGTATATATATATATGTATCTATATGTATGTATATATATATATATATATCTGAAATTGAATACCTTTTGCGGTTCTAATGAAGCATATGGAGTTATAGAAACTATGCACAAGTTTTACCTATTGGCTTTTCAAGTATATTGATTGAGATTGTGTTTGCATTTGGAATACATATTGCCGGGTCTGAATAGCCGGTTAGTGTGGCTTTGTTTGTGTTTAATTCTTTGATATTATCTCTTGGTTCGACTGTCTTGACTCGTGCTATAAGTTGCAATTATAGATGCATATATGGTTATTTAAGATCAACATATATTCAAGAACTAATCGGACTTGATGGAGGTTTAGGTTTGTCAAATCATAGGACTCATAATAGTCAAACTACACCAAATTTTAAAGATCATGCAATTGAAAGCATGATTATAAAGCTTGCTTAGAATTTTAAAGAATTGTTACTATTTTTGTTGTTATGATGATGATGATCGTGTCATAACAAGGCTTAAATGAAAGATGTTTTGCGAGGATCAATTTGTTTTGATTTCTTTTGGCTAGGCATTGGTTATGAGTATGATTGTGCTGGTTAATTGGTCTGTTTTTAGCTTTCCTTTTTATTTTTTAATGCAACTTAACTATGCTAATGGCACCCTTTTATATAAACTAAAACACTGTTATCCTTTATGGATTTGTTGTGGCAGAACTGAATGAAGCATTAGCTGCCGAAATTCAGCGACTGAAGCTTGCAGCAGCGGAGCTTAGTGGAGAGGCTCATCTTTCAAACTGCATGGCTCAGCAGCTTTCCATCAATCATTCGACATTCCAGTTACATCCTCAGCAACCTCAGCAGCTAAATGCTTATCAGATGCAGCAAAGCCAGCACAAGCAGTTGCAGAACCAGCGAGAAAATGGTGAGCCTACTGGTAATGAGTCTAGCAAGTGATGACTAGTCAAAGGGCAAGCCAAATTATCGTATGGGAAACTTTTTTTTGGATAACAGTTGATTGTTTAGGAAGGTTTATAAATATATTAATATTGATATATATTCGTATTATTGATCTCGTAAAACTAGACACACCATTATTTTGTTCATTGGGTGGCAATACATTTGTGATGCCAAGGCAGTGGAAAGCCGAAGCTAAACTCTTCCTCTGTTGATTCATTTATAGTAGACACAAACAACGTCAAACATTGTTTTGCCTTATATTTGATAGTTATCTTTTGCTTTTTCTTAACATGGAATGGCTACATGTTGCTTATAAACAACAACCTTGGAATATATTATCATAATTTTAAAGATCTTAATGAGTGCTCAAATTTCATCTATTTATCCATTTTTTGTATTTCGCTTTTGCCACGGTGATGGGTTAATGGGCCTTAGTGGGCAATCTGGCTCCATCTTGCCGGCCTTTATAATGTCTAATATATCCAAAAATAACAAACCCAAGACTTATCCTCAAGTTTTTGAGCTAGGTAATCTGGGCTTATATTAGCCCAACAGATCACTGGCCCAGCTTCTGGCCCCCTTGGCTTGGCTGGCTAAAATTTTTTCTGTTATAAATAAAATAGTTCTTAATTAAATATGGTAACATTGTATTCGCACTTCCAGGCCAATTCCCCTAAAAGCATTAAAAAAAAAAAAAAGAGAGAGAGAGAGAGACAGAAGAAAATATAAAGGCAAAGACTCTGAAATTTAAAGTAATAATAATAACAATAATAATAATGTTTGCGTTTTGAATATTTATATTATATTATATAAATTTTTATAAATAATAATTTTTAAACATTTTATAAAAATGTTTAATATTATACAGAAAATTAGTAATCACTAATTGAAAAGGGGGGCGAAGTGTAAGGGAAAGGGAATGAGCAACAAAATCGAAATAAACGTACAACTTGCACGCACACACACACACACACACACTCTCTCTCTTTCCACAATTAATATTAATAATAATAAAGAAGTCCTATTCTTCGAAACCCCAAATACCAATCCCTTTTTATCCTTTTTTTTTTCTGCTTCTCTTTTAAGTATTTCACTCCCCATGTTTTGATTTAGGGTTTCAGTTCTTCTTTCCTTCTTTCAACTGCGATCCTCCTCTTACAGGACGTTGTTCCCTTTTCCCGCCAATTTCGGACTTAATCTGGGGCCCTTAGTTCCTCATTTTCAAAAAACGAGCCGTTAGATCGGCCCTCATTCGCTCAACTTTTTTTTTTTTCTTATTGGGTCAAAGCTTTGAACTTTGTTTCTGCTCGGAAATGTCGGCGAGCGAAGCGGAGAAGAAGGTGGAGGATGATGAGGAAGAGAAGAAGGAAGGAGGAGAGCTCTTGTTCTGTGGCTCCACTTGTTGGGAAATCGTTGGTCGCCGCAAAGGTGCAGGTGAAGGCAACTTGGTCTCTCCTACTCGCCTCCGCCCCCTCGTCGGCGTTGACATCCGGTTCGTTGCTTCCGGTTGCGGTGAGTTCATTACCTTCTATTTTACACTTGCTCATACACATTTAAAGCCTTTTTTCATTTTCTTTTAAATATTTCTTTTCATTGCAGCGTCATGCCATTGCGTTGCATTGGATGTTGAAGGGCGATGTTACACTTGGGGTCGCAATGAGGCATGAAAAAACTCAGCTTTTTAATTTTATTTTTGTTAAATGCATGTGGTTAACGTTACTCTAATTTGGTTAACATTAGTTGATAGAGCTTTAGCTTGTATATATATAGAAAGGGCAACTGGGTCATGGAGATACAATCCAGCGTGATAGGCCAACTCTTGTTTCTGAACTCTCAAAGTATGTTCATTTGTTCTATCGTTGTTGAAATTAGTCCCGTCTGTATTTATTAATTTCTGAAATTTCTGGTTAATTGAACTCTGTTGCATATATATTGAAGGTATAAAATAATCAAAGCAGGAGCGGGAAGGAGCCATACAGTGGTAGTTACTGAAGATGGTAATTCCCTGGCCTTTGGCTGGAATAAGCATGGGCAGCTTGGTTCAGGTTCCACAAGAAATGGTACGTTCTGTTGATTTTGATTATTGGTACCACAATTTTACTCTAGGTGTTTCATTTTCTTAGCTGTTAAATTCTATTTGGTGGTTCTTATAGTTATTGTCACTTGTAGATGATATCCACAAGTGCATTCTTCAATGGATAATGACAATGTGTAGTAAACTTTAGTTTCACTTGTTTAGCAATTTATCTTTTTGTAGAAGTTGAGTCATCTCCTGTCCGCTGTCTTGTATCGCAAGTTACTAATACTGCCTGTGGAGCAGACTTTACTGTGTGGTTATCGTCCGCTGAAGGAGCTTCAATACTGTACGGTTTGTGGTTCTTTTAGTTCTGTTTCTTGGGTTACTTTCATTGTTTACAGTTCCTGATTTTTTTTTGGGGTACCGTTTCACTGATTTCCACACTTGTTCTTTGGTTTGTAGAACTGCAGGGCTTCCTCAGTATGGCCAGCTTGGCCATGGAACAGACAATGAGGTATTTGGAAAAGACAAGTTATCTTTGACAAGTCTTGTTCTTATTTGTGCTGCAGAGTATCACTCACAAAATTATGCTGGTTGAAATTGATAATTACCAAACCTTTGAGGCATTGTTACTCAGCTTCTTGCATTTGTTTGTGTATATTTTGTTGAATTTATATTTTGAATGAAAATAGTTTGAGTAATTGTAGTCAAGGCGGCATGGCAGTATGGTCACATCATTTTTAGATAATATTTTAAATCTTATTTGTTGTTCTGAATCTGCGTGTGACCTTTTTACAACTGAGATCTTTTGATACCTTACAACTAAAATTATTAGGGTATGTTTTGCAATAATATTTCTGCATTTGCAAATGGTGCTTAGAAAATAAGAACTGCATGCTATATTACCATCAGGAAACATTTTTAGTAGGTTTCGTTGCTCTTCAACTTCATGATGCTATATTTTCTTGTCTCAAAATGCTTCTGTGTGTTATTTAATGCCAATGGTGCTTTGCACGTTTTGACAAACGTTTTGTGGTAGTGTTTTTTTCTCTCTGATGTATATATCAATAGAAGCAGTTCTTTAACTAGCCTTGATAAAAATATCATTAAATTGACTTGCTTTTTTCCATTAATGTTTGTGTGACGCTTATATGCTTGCAGTATAATGCTAAGGATAGCTCAGTAAAGCTTGTTTATGAAGCCCAACCACGCCCTAGAGCTATAGCTACTCTTTCTGGGGAAACTATTGTCAAAGTTGCATGTGGGACAAACCATACAGGTTCATGATATACCTACTCTCTTTCATCTTCGCTTGCTCTTTAAACTTGTTTTACCTCTCCCCCCATCCTGTTCTTCTGTTACTTAAACGTTCTTGTTATTGCTTATTTTTCTAATTTTTGCATCCAGTTGCTGTGGATACAAATGGCTATGTTTACACGTAAGTTCATTGTTGATTATTGTGGAAAGGTTTTGGGTTTCCCTTTGATTATCCTTTTTCATAAAGAATTGACTTTTGCTGTTTGAATATCTAGGTGGGGCTTCGGTGGTTATGGAAGGTTTGTGACAAAAATACAAACGACTGTTGGCTTCTGCATCATTCCAGTATTTGATGTGTTTTTACTGGGTTAAATCCTTTATTCTACTTATTTATTTCCCCTTTTTTACTGCATGTAATTCCTTCTTCTCTAATATGCAGGCTTGGGCACAGAGAGCAGAAGGATGAGTGGGTTCCTCGTCGTGTCGAAGTATTCCAAAAGAGCAATGTTCTTCCTCCCAATGCCGTTGTTTCAGCTGGTTCTGTAAATTCAGCATGTACCGCAGGTATTGTTTGTTCTGTAATTTGTTATGGACGCTATTAGTCGGGTTGCTATAACTCTCTATTAATTGGAAAGGTTAAAGCTTTTTCATTATCGTATTTTGCTTCTTTTCCAGGTGGTGGGCAATTGTACATGTGGGGCAAAATCAAGAATACTGGCGATGACTGGATGTATCCCAAACCTCTCATGGATTTAAGGTTTTGCTTTGATCATTGCTATTTTATACTTAATTCTTAATGTTAATTTTTCTACTTGCATCATGGTGATTGGCTGATTTTGCTTCTGGTTTTGATGTAACAGCAAGCATTCCAACCCTATTTTGTATATGGCTATGATCTTCAAGCCTTGCATTTTTTTTATAATCTACTATTTAGCATAGCTTAACTTAGAAGCTTCTGTTCTGTTATTGCATTTATTCTATGTTTTAAGCATGCTAAATCCAAGAGAATGTAATAAATCATTAATCTGATTATATTGATATCTTTTCAACTGTTGCTGTTATTTTATTCTGTTTATTAGATTCTTTGCTTATCTGAAGTCTTAAGGGGTTGAAGTCAATTAAACTACACAATGCTGGTTTTAATCAGTAAACATGTCTGAGACACATTTATTTATTCCTTTCCTTCCCAGTGGTTGGAACATACGTTGCATGGATTCAGGCAATATGCACCATTTTGTTGGTGCGGATGCCTCCTGCATAAGTTGGGGCCACGCACAGTATGGAGAGTTGGGATATGGTCCCAGTGGACAGAAGTATGTGTTGTTCTTTGTCATAACAGCTTTTTTTCTAGCCCCTCTCATTTCTATTTAATTAATCTTTTTGTCTTCTTTTTAGGTCTTCAGCAGTTCCGAAGAAGGTAGACATTCTGGAGGGCATGCATGTTATCAGGTGGATATAAATTAACGATAACTTCGTGCACCTATGATACTATATGCTTTGATTTTCTCTGCGTAGGAAGGTACTGATGAATTTCTTCCGTATGTCTGTGTAGTGTTGCATGTGGTATGGGCCATTCAATGGTCATTGTTGATAGAACAAATGTTGGTGACCGGCTTGATCAGGTAAATTTGTAAATTTTCTAGTTTTTTTCACTTTTCCTTATATAAGAGATTTGAGTACCTTCTTTACCTTGTATTGAAATATAAAGCCTTATGCCTAAATGTTTTTATGTTTTCCACAGCTTGACATTTATGACGGCAAAACTTCTGGCGAAGGTATTTGTCTCTGTCTTTGTCTCTTCAAGATTTCCAACTAGTCAGGGCAACGTGATTCATAAAGGGTTTCAGTAATTGCATTACTAACTAGATTGGTGCCTTAGACTGTCCAGTTGACAATTATTAAATTTGAATTTACGAGAGTTTGACATGGACACTTGTGTATAAAATCATTCTTAATGCAGGGACTGAGGTACTGGATGCCAAAACTTCAGTTCCGAAGCAAAACAACAAAAAAGGTGCTAGTAAAACTCCCACTCCCTTAAAGAAGAGGAAGAAGTCGAAAGATACATCCGACACAGAGGAAGAAGAGACTAGCGATTTTGAGAGTGACAGCAGTGAAGAACACATCAATGGTGAAGTTTCTGGCAAAGGCCGAGGTAAGGGTTCTAAGAATTCGGCATCAAAGGGAAAAAGTTCAGGGCTTGGACGAGGTCGCCCTCCTGCAAAAAAAAGTTCGCAGGCTTCTCAAGGGAAAACAAGTAAGAGAGGACGGCCACGGAAGCCATAAGTGTTTATATATTCCCAGTCCCATGGGGAATTTTGTTCTCTCATTGCAGAGAAATTTACTCTTGTTCTCTATGCATTGGTTCACTGTATTTGCATTTTGAGCTAGAATTTGTTCATTTTGTTGGTCGTCAGCTCCCAAACTTATGGGTCACCTGGTGAAACCAATGCCCCTGAATTAACAGCTATTTTTTTTTTCTGAGATGATTGGTCAAAAAGTAATGAGAATTTCCTTTTTACTAGCCGTTTGCACCTTTTTGTTCGCAGGAAAATCTGATGATTTTCTTGTATGTAATTTGATATACACGCACAATCTTTGATACAGTTGCGCTGAGCAAAACAAACGGCCAACGTAATGTTACTTAGAGATTAAAAGCTCCTTTCCTTAATCTCGAATTAATTAAACTCATCAGTCTTAGGCGCATAGATCATTTTTCTTGCACATGGCAAAGGCCAGAAATCACATCAAAGATGTCATGGTAATGTCGGTCAATTGGGTTTTCCAATTTTGTTCATATTGTTCATAAAAGATGCACTTGAAATTTGCAAATGATATGTATATTTATTTCTTAGACTGAGCTTTAGCATACAATGGATATGGGATTTATGGTTCATTTTTAGGATTCGTTTCACTTAAACGAGAGTTCATTGTTCTTACAGGGACATTGATAGTAGTCCAAAGTTGATTGTGATATCAATTGTTACTGTACACGTCAAATTACAGGGCATATTATTCGTTTGGTTAATTAAGTTTCACGGTTTTATTTATAAAAGATGTCTCAGTTAAAGATTATGTAAATACGTGGTTTGATATACCCAGTTGAACTCTAATAATTGGCTGCTATCAGATTCATGATTCTTCTCTAACACCATAAATAAGTCCGAATCCTCCATTATCAATCCCTTCTGGCATTTCCCAATCCAATTTATAAAGAAGATTAGTAAGCGCAAGTCCCACCGTTACATTTCCCCTCCATGGAATCCACGGCAACATCTTCGACCAGCACGAACTGGGATTTAATTCAAAGTCTACTCCTTTACAGTCCATGAAACTCCGACAAATCTCTCCGGACCAAAACTAGAGTTCAGGGTCCCTTCCCATTGCCCATACACTGACGTAAACTAGATTCCTTTTAGCTGGAATTTCATGCTTGCCTTTATTGCACCTTGGATTTGTTTCCCGTGGGATTGGCCATGGAGCCATGAGCCCCGTCCAATTGCCCATTCAATAACGTAAACCAGAGAACTTCCTCACACCCATGGGCCAAAAATTTCGGAAGGCCGAGGCCGGAAAAGTGTAACTAATCCTGCGCCACGCAATGTTGGTCTACTTCGATGGGGATCCCTACATGCAGCACATTGATTTGCTTAATGGTTGAAAAACATCGCTACTGGATGGTGCCTTATCACTCAATGCGGACAGCGCTCTTGAGGTAATGACCTTTGATTCTAAATAATATTAGATTTGCACCCACTTTTGGCAAATGTAACAGCGAGCTTGGACA
>JBBYHO010000015.1:23288891-23299154 GCA_038382025.1 Adansonia gregorii | reverse complement strand
AATAATTTTTTATATATTTAAAATTTTATAAAAAAATTATGTTTTTATATTTATAATTAAATATATATATTTAAAACAAATATTAAATATAAATATTTTAAAAAAAATCAAAGAATTTGAGCAATATAATTTGACATTGCTGGATGCATATTTTGGGCGGCTTGCAGATAACAAATACTGACAAACAAACAGATTCTTTATTACTGGCTCTCCCCTTGTCCTTGATGGATAGATGAGCATATCAATGGAAAACCAGAACAGATCTTTTGTTAGCTAGCTTTTAAAAATTGAAAAATACTATATTCAATTCTGCCCCATTTTAACCTTTCTTAACCCAAATCTATCATCATCAGGCATGGGGTTTCTTTCAGGAAAACAACCAATATACATACATACATGTTTGTGAATGGATTTGGAAAATCTTGTGGACGATATTTATATAAATTCATGTAAAACAAATAACTGCCTTTAGTTTTTGCAAGATTTTCAATGACGATAGATGTGACTAAACGAATAGTAGAGGAGATGGATTTAAAAACAATGATCGATCGATGGAAGCAGAAAGCATTACCTTAAATCTATATTTATCTTATTTCAATCTTCTTGACCTACTTACGAACAGAAAAAAGCATGTCCAATCATTTGATATGCAACGATTAAGCAAAGACTGCTATCCAAAATTATTAGCACACTTTCTGGTAATTTGACACCTAAACCTCTCACACCCACCATGACTTGTCAGCCATTTAATGACATAAACATCATTTGGTTCCCTAATCACGTTAAAGGATCACTAAATCAATCACTATAATGCCAGTATTAGTTGTTTCAATAATATTACAAATGATTATATAAATACAATAAGAATGAAATAATTAAAAAATGATATAATATATTTTAAAATTTACATAATATGAATTATTAATATGTTAAATTTTATATAAATAAATGTATAATTATAATATGATAAATATATTCATATAATATGGATAGAAATTAGCTTCCACTACGGTCTTCACCTTTTAATTATATTAGAGGAGATCAGTAGAAAGAAACAGAGCATAATCGTTGAAATGCGAAGACAGCTAAGCTATTTATGTTTTGAAACTCAAAGCTTGTTTTAAAAATTCAATTTCAGGGTTCTTTTCTGCAAAATTTGGACGGCTATAATATATATATATATAGTAGCGAAAAGCCTGAAAGGTAGGGCTTACTTAAGAAAATAAATGAGCGATTGACCTAGTTATTAATGTCTACTGGTGAGAAGAGGTTGACAACACGAAATGCTGAAATAGTATTTTTGCAAACGAAGAGTTGCTGTTTTGATTGCGATAGGTGTGGATCAAACATTGACAAAGATATATTTAAGCATGATTATTATTAGTATTATTATTATTATTATTATTATTATTATTATTATTATTGATCAATTTATAATTTCAAAAAGTAATGGTTGTTTAGAATTTTAGGTGCCCATGAAAAATATTATATTACTCCATTTTATTCTTTATTAAATTAACTTAAAATTTATCTATTAAGCTAAAAAAGAGGTTAGAAATAGACTTGTTTAAATTTAAATAAAATCATTATAAAATTTTTTTAATATTTACTTTTTTTAATAGTAATTTAGGTTTACAAGCCAATAAAATTATGCATAAGTCGGTTTAAACTGATTTAACTAATAAAAATTAGTTAATTCGGTTCGGTTAAGTTACTTTGATAGTTATGTCAGTTTTTTATATTGATTTATTCGACTAATTCGATCGGTTATTAGTTAGTAAAATCATTAACCGAATTGACTGAATTAACCAAACTTTTAATATTTAATATATATATATATATATAACCTAATTAAACCCACACCCAAACAAAATATATAACCTACTAGCCTATGACCCAATAAATCGATTTAATCAAACTAATCGACCGAACCAACTGAAATTTAGTTAGTTTGGTTAATTTGATTACGGTCAAAACAATCAGTCGGTCCTTCCAACAAAGTTGATTAATTCAGTTTTAAATTTTTTTGATCAAACTGATTGAACCAATCGAATGTACAATCCTATTAGCTAGACCAAATTCAAGCATAAATAACAAAAAAAAAACTTAAAAAAATTTCGAATTACAACTTAACTTATGAACGTCTTTTTCTACCAATAGATTGTTTAGACTCTATTGATTTTATCATAAACCTGTGTTAGTAAACAAAATTTTAGATTAATTACATAGTTTGCCCAATGGTATACCAAAAAAATGAAGTTCATTAATCAATCTTTGAATGCTTCCAAATTTAGTCCACAGATTCTCGCAATTCTAAGTAGATGGTCTGATCGCGAATCAATGGGGTTGAATTGTTTGTTTGTTTGGTTAGCTCCAACTCGTTACAGCTATGCACTGTGTTAAATTAATATTCAAAACGCCCTGCTTACTTCCTTTTAGTTCTACTTATTTCTTTAGTGATTGACAAAATTTGTGGACATTGCTTTTGTTTTATATATGTATGGGGTAAAGTTAACGTGAAACTTGGAGCTGTTTAAGTAGGATTTCGCTACTTCACTCTGGCCGACCCCTACACCTATCCACGACCATAGATTGGATTATCAGTTTGTTTAATAAATTTGACCTATAAGACTCAATCTTTGAGATTTTATAAATTTGAATTAATCTGTTTAATCCGACTCAAATTATTATTAAAGAATAAATAAAATTATTTTTATTTAAATTTAATTATATAAATAATTTTTAATATTTTTTAAATAATAAAATAGATCACCAAATCAATAAAAACTCGAACTAAACTTTAAAAAAATTAAAAACTGTCAGGGTCAGGACCCGGCCGACCTCCCATAGGGACCTTTGCCGACCACCATCCAACATGTATTCAAAGTTGGGTTATTAAGGTTGTTGCTTAACACTCGTAATTTTTTTTTCTTAATTTTTAAACTTTAAGTGTACCTTTTTTAATGAAAAAAATATTAAAACAAGAAATACAATTACACTTAAAAAGTTTGAATTAAATTGATGCACTCTTTTTTTTAAAAAAATGGTATATGTATATATATATATATATGTGTGTGTGTGTGTGTGTGTGAGATATTTGGTCATTTTCGAACGACAAATCCACGCAAAAAGTTGGGATTAATGACTAAAAAAATATAGTATTAGTACAAGTTTAACACATTAATCTAAGGTTATGACGTTAAATTGTTGAATGTTGTCGAAGGCCAGATTAAGATTATCCGAGCAGATTCTGGAGGTATTGCTATAACTACAAGACACCCTCATGTTTGCTTCTTTATTATTATTATTATTATTATTTAATTTCCCAATCATTGCTACAATAAAAACAAAGAATCAAAAGAATAGAAACAAGAATTTTTGCAAATGTATTGCAGTCTCAACGTGGCAGGCAGTTTTAGCAAACGCCGAAAGTGGCTGAAACATAAAAATTATTCATAAATCATAATTAAATTTAAAACATTATCAAGACATTAATATCTTAAATTCCTAGCTAACTTAGCATGTGTGCCACCTATAAGTTGGATTAGTACTTTAATTATTTTCTCCTAACAGCAAAATTACCCTTAAACAAAAAGGTTCTAATTGGATGGAGTAGAATTTTTTTTTTTTTAAGATCAAGTAATTCAATTAGATTAAATACTGTTCGATTAATAAAAGTAATTTTTATTTAAATTTAATTATAAAAATATATAAATTTTAATATAAATTAATTTTTTTAATTAAAAATTTTTTAATCGCAGTACAACTCATGAGAAGGATGTATAAAGGAGATTCCCTAATCCTAAATCCTAAAACAAAACAGACAAAAGATTCGTACAAGTTAGAAGCAAAACTTATTTCTGTTGTAACTAACGAAAGTAAAGAAGAATAAAATTAGAACAACACACGTCTTCATTCCACCTTCCATGCCATGTCTTACTTTATCAAGTCCTTTTCTTTTGTCTTGTCCCCCGAAATCATCAGTTTCTCGCATCACCAGCAAAGCAAGATTATCTTTGCAATCTAGTCGTTTCAATAGATTTTACTAAGAAGATAAAAATTTATACTATCTAGTTCGAATTCTTGGTGATGTAAGAAGTAAAAAGAAAAGGTGTAAAAACAGGTTGGGATCGTTCACATAATAAAAATTTTATTGAAATTTAATTATAAATATTAATATTAAAATACTTTTTAAATATAATTTTAAGCAGTAACATAAATTGTAAAATAAATTTAAGCTTGAATTTAGACAAAAAAAAAATTTTAAATTAAAATTCGATCCATGAGCACTTCTACCTTTGAAGAACTTATTGATCTTGATTATCATTCGAATAGTCTAGAAGGCATCTTCTGAAATGGTGTAGAATCAGTATTGTCGATATTGTACCGGTACCGATCATATCAGTCGGTACATACCGGTTTCGACATATAATAGTACCGGCGATAGTTGGTTTCATTTCGATCTTAGTTTCGGTCTGTATCGGTAGGTACTAGTCTGTTTCGGTGGTACCTACCGAAAATAGCTATATCGGCCGGTATATAATATAAGCTTGTAAAAAAAATTAAATCAATATTGATATTAAATTTGATGAATATTATACATAATTATTTATAAATTTGATGAATCTTAGACATAATTACTCATAAATTTAATGATTATTAAAAAATTTTAACTTTACTACTTAACTGATATTGATTATTTTATATTTGATAATTTTTTTTATAATTGATGAATATTTAATATATAAAATTTATTTAATCTTATTTATTTCATATTTTAAAATATTTTATATATATAAATTAAAAATATTTAAATTTTGATAAATTTAAAATATTACATCAAAATATATTAATATCAATATATATTTATACTAAAATAAAAATAATATATCTATGGGTGACTATTTTGTGTAGAATGAATGAAAGAAACAGACAATACAGACAGATTGAAGGTACAAAGGCGAGCTCATTAGAACAAATCAGGCGAACAGTTGTACAGCATTAGGAAAAAAGAGATAGCTAAAGAATATAAACTTGACGTCCTTAATGTTTGGGGTCTAAATTCTGTCGGGTGATTTGTCAGATAGCTATAAACCTCTTGTACATTTATAGCAGCCTTGCTGCTTCTTAGACAATAGAATTCAATAAGAAAATCTTAAACGCATAACTATTTTACAGACAAATATATATATACACACACACACACGTAAGAGTTCGTGGCCCGAGACGATGATCAAGTGCTTGGGAAAGCCGTGGGGTCCGTGAGGCCCGTGACACGTTTCAGTACACTAAGCGGCTACGAACCGAGACACCAACTTTTCCAAAAGTAACTCCCATTGCCTTAGCCACATAAAATATGATGATGATGATGATATTATTATTATTACTATAACAATGGGCCCATTGGGGAAGGGGTTAGGGTCCCACTCAACCGGCCCTTTCTGTCATGGCTTCCTCAGACTGAAATGACAGTGCCATGTCAGCCGTCTAACACAGACGTGGGACAACGGTATTTTATTCATTTTACAATTATTTGAATTAAGTTTACTTTAACTGTTAAAATTTTCTACGTTTACTTGTGATGATCCAAAAAGGATGCTTATTTTGTAGAAACATATACATCATCGTCAACAAAGAAAAAGAAGAATCTAAACCAGTATGTGTTCCCTAAATCTTTCAATATATTTTGTCTAAATTGAAACAAAGGGAAAAATATATTAAATGGGAAAGAAAACAAGCAAAGGGAAATAGTTCTGTTTTCTATCATCTATGCATATAATAAAGAAGATATTGTCTTGCCCAATCCTTTCCTTTTTTCATTATTTTTCTTAGTACTGTCTCTACAATGTTTTTGGGGATGTACTTGGTTAAAAATTCGAAAACATTTGCTGAAAAAACGAAATAAAAGGATATGATCCTCAAATCTCAGCTTTCTTTCAGTGTGCAAATAATATGGCGTTTGGGGGGATGCAACCCTCCTTCCCAATCCCATAACATGCAGGTGGCCCCGTGAATCCAATTCCAATAGCCCTATCTTGACCATTCAATTGGAGGTAAGCTTACATTTTTTGCCAGTGTAAAGAGTATTTATAGAAATGAGTTAAAAATTATTTAAAATATTATTTTCATCGAGTTTAAAATATATATATATATATATCAACATCACTAGCTATTAATTAACTTTCTTTTTTTATTATGAGTTGACATATCTTTTTGTTACATTAGGCAGGAAAATTTGAAAATAATTGATCTTTGATAGTGACTTTAACTAGAAGAGAAGGTGGGTTTGATTGGTGCAATGAGTGATGAGGGGGAGGGATTTTGTTTTTGGCAGTTTGTTTTAGGAAATTAAATAAAGGAAGAGATGGGGCATCCCCGCACATGGGGGCAGAGTCACTGGTCAGATATCGAGAACACAAAATCGTTGCTTTAGAGGGAGCTGCATTTTTTAAAAATGTTTTAGGAAACAAAAGCATTTTCATTTCAATCAACCACTTCTAGAGACACAACCTTATTTATTTTTTTCTAACTTTTGCATGTGCTGTGGTAGCCTGACGAATAAGGTAAAAAGATCACAGATGATAAGATTCGATTTTCGTATCTTTTGAATGTAACGAGTAATCTTATGAATAAATTGAGTAAAATTTTAAGTTCATAATAATTTTTTTTAGAATTAATTTTATTTTTGATTTGGTATGATGAAAGAAAATCCTATTATAATATGATATAACTTGAAGATACGAAACTAAAATATAAATTTAAATTTTAAACTTATTGAAAGTTATTTTAATGGTTATGATATAAATTAATTAAATTGAACTTAGGTTCATGAATGTAGGAGATATAAGTTTATTAAATAATAACCTATCAGTTAGGAATTGATAATATATTTTTTTATCTATTTATCCCATTAAATAATTGTTTAGCAACTTATAATGATTTCTTATATATTTATCTTATTATATAATTATAGTAAATACTTTTATTGTTTTCTCTTCTATTAAATAACCTACAGTTGCATATAAATATGCATGAAATATAATTGAAAATCGCCCTTATTTGTCAACTTCTCTCAATACATGCATGTTAAATGCCAACTCTTTCTTTAATCGCATGATTTTTCCTTGCGGTCGTTGTTGTAGGAGAAATTACATGTCGTTTAATCCCCATTGAAGAAAGAAGAAATCTACTAAAAACTTTGTTTTTTTTTCTTTTTATTTTTGGATTATATTCATTGTTTATGTAAATGTCAAAATGTGTGAGAATGGAAACTTAAGTTCTTGACTTTTGAGGTTTAGATTCACAATAAGGCCATGGTTTAAAGTGCATATGGACCCCCCTTTTACTCATTGAAAACCTCGGAAATGTTTTTTTTTTTTTTAACTAGAAGTAATGACGTTGATTTCCTAAGTTCATAGAATTGCAGTGTTACCCGGCTACTATATTGACGGGATAGCTTTGGTTTAAACGTCACTTGCTGAAAAATGAACAAAACTCACCTAACCTTTCAGGGTCTTGCAAACTTAATTCAACTAAATAGTTTTTTAAAAAAACCTTAAATTTTATGATTTTACCTATATAAATCTCTATACTTTTACGCATTACATAGAGAACCAGAGAAAAGGAAAAGTTTAAATCATATTAACCAAGCATGGCATCCCAAAAAGCTTTCACACATTCCTTCATTTTCAATATGATATGACATTCTATTTTCAAAAGGTTATAATGTTGTCTCCAACCCCACCAAAATTATTAGCATTGGAATGGTAAAATTTCAACAGGTTATAAGACGTGACAACTTGTATATCCATGTTAAGGTGTTTTATTTTTTCATCAATCTTAATATGTTAATAATTCGTATTATATAGATTTTGAAATATATATTCATATTGTATCGCATTTTAATTACTTTATGCATGTCATATTCGTATAATCTGTTTAATATTACTAGATTCACCCATATCCCAACATTCTACCTTTTCCAACCTCAAAAACTAGTTTTTCATTTCAAGCATTCTTAAAAAAAAAAAAAAATTGAATGAATTTTCCAATATGTCCAGTGATGTTGGAGTTTATTTAGTAATGTTATTCTTAATGTTTGTTTTATCTATATTAGTTATATAGGTCCTAAAATTATTCTACTTCTTTTAGATGAAAAAAATCCTTTTTTATCTTGAGAGAATGTAAAACATTAGAATATAATCTCCTAGATACCAATCTTTCCAAGTCACATTGATCAAAAATAAAAGTAAAAGAAGTTTACCAATTACTCCTTGGTTTCTAATGTATGTACCATTTATAGAGTTCAATGTATCAAAATTTAAAATAATAATAATAATAATAAATCTTTCTTTAAATATTACATGACATCTATCTTCTCAAATGCAAATTGGAAATTTTGGGTGCCAAGTTTTGATTTGACTCACTGATTTTGTCTTTTCATGCATTTGATTTAAACTATTAAGCTATGAGTTCTTTTTTGATTCATTAATGGTAAAGGTTTTTTTTTTTTAATTTTACAAATGATATTAAAAGATTGATATATGTATTTTTTTAAAATAAATATTTCTTAGATAATTCGACTATATAGTTTTTAAAATTTTATCTCTCAATTCATTTACGCGTGTTATTTTATTCTTATAAATATGAATATAAAAAAAACTATTAAATGTGTTAATATTTTTATACACGAATATGATACATGTATTATTAAATATGTTATGTTGATATTTAAATATATAATATCGTATTTATTATATTTTTTGTATATTTATTGGATTCGAAATATCCAAATTATACTTTTAAAATCATGTGGAAGATTAGAGGGTATATTAAAAACTTCACTAACTTGATATAATTTATTCATTATCCAATGTAAAATCCATATAGCCTTCCAAAGGCATTTGGGCCTTCTAATTTCTTCATCAACGGCAGACATGGAGCGTACTTTCCCAACCTCCCTTTTATAAAATCTTCCTCCCTCGCAAGCTCTCAACACCACCCCCCCTTCTCTTTCCCATTTGGAAACGTTCTATTTTTCTCATCAGGAAGCTCTCAACTCTCAAGGCCCCAAAAGAACGCAAAAGACTTCATTTTTTTTTCCTTTGAATTGTGAGTTTTCTAGGAAAATGTCGGCTGGTTTTGGGAAATGTAGCAAAATCCGCCACATTGTGAGGCTCCGGCAAATGCTGCGGCGGTGGAGGAACAAGGCTCGCATGTCGGCCAGCCGCATCCCATCCGACGTGCCGGCGGGACACGTGGCGGTCTGCGTGGGGAAGAGTTGCAGGAGATTCGTGGTGCGCGTGACGTACCTGAACCATCCCGTCTTTAAGAAATTCCTTATCCAAGCTGAGGAAGAGTTCGGCTTCACTAACCAAGGCCCATTGGCGATCCCCTGGGACGAGTCCGTTTTCGAAGAAGTCATCCGGTTTATCTCTAGGTCGGAGTCGGGTCACTCCGGTAGGTTCGTGAACATCGAGGACTTTAAAGGGAACTGCCACGTGGGAATCAGGAGTAAGCTTGATTTTTGGATGGAATCTCGACCGTTACTTCATGGTTTCTCCGAGAAAACAATCTGGTAATTAAAGTGACACTGGAAAGAGAAAGGAAAAGCCTTTGATTCTTACCCGGGGTTTTTGACTAAGTTCCGTGTTATAAAATTCTGAAACCAGTGAGTTGGCCGAGTTGAAGAGGTGGTTAATTACCAAATCTTGGGTTTTCCCTTACCCTTATTGCTAGGTAAGTTAGTGGGGTTACAATTTTTTTTCTTCTTATTTTCAAAAATTGGGGAGTAAACTGAACTGAGTCAATGTATCAGAATGGCTCAGAAGATGACTGATGCGGTGATGCCTGATGGAGAGGGCAGAGAAGGTGGGTAAGTTATCCGCCGAGTCGTCCCGGGTACGAATCGCAGTGGAGGCAAAGTAACCAACAAAAAAAAAAAGGAGTCTAGACTTGAGTTTAATTCAAGGAAAAAAGGAAAAAAAAAAGGGAGAGGAGAATAGATAGAAAATGAAGCGATTGTTAATTAAAAATCACTGCTGTAAATTCTGTGATATATATAACGGTGAAAGAAAATTTGTTTGAGATATTGAATTTAAACTTAAGTTCAATTGATTATCATAGTTAACACGTGATTATTTAAATTTTAACATTTTCGATCTTTATTCTCATGTTACGTTAATTTTTTTGAAAAAGAAAATTGATAGTTCATAAATGGTATTTTTTTCCTCACAAATATCCATATATGCTTTATGATTTGAA
>JBBYHO010000015.1:23264324-23279330 GCA_038382025.1 Adansonia gregorii | reverse complement strand
ATATTTTAATTTTTTTTTTATATTTTTAAAGTTCAGAGTCTGGCAACAGACATTTGGGCTTTTTAATTGATTTATCAACAGCAGACACAGCATTGTAATTATCTAGAACTATAAGGGTACTTGCCCACCATCCCTTTTATAAAATCCTCTTCCTCCTAGAAGTTTACTCCCTCCACCCTTCTCAAAGGTCTAATTTTTCTCAACAGGAAACTCTCAAATTTCAAAGCAAAGCCCAAAGAAGCAGAGCCTTCTATTTTTCTCTTAAGCTCTTAGTTTTTCCCATCCGGTAAAATGTCGGCGGGCCTTGGAAAATGCGGCAAAATCCGCCACATTGTGAGGCTTCGGCAAATGTTGAGGCGGTGGAGGAACAAGGCTCGCATGTCAGCCAGCCGTATCCCATCCGATGTGCCGGCGGGACACGTGGCGATCTGCGTCGGAACGAGTTGCAGGAGATTCGTGGTGCGTGCGACGTACCTGAACCATCCCGTCTTCAAGAAACTCCTTACCCAAGCCGAGGAAGAGTATGGGTTTACTAACCAAGGCCCACTGGCGATACCCTGTGACGAATCCGTTTTCGAAGAAGTGATCCGGTTTATTTCCCGGTCGGAGTGGGATCACTCCGCCAGGTTCGTCAACATCGAGAACTCTAAACGGAACTGCCACGTAGGAATCAAGAGTAAGCTTGATTTGTGGACAGAATCTCGACCGTTACTTCATGGGTTCACTGAGAAAATAATCTTGTAATTAAAGAACTAGTGGGATGAGAAAGGAAATGCTTTGATTCTTACCTGGTGTTTTTAACTCAGTTCTGAGTTAGCTCAGGTGAACAATTAATAATTACACATTACTAGAACCAGTGAGTTGGCCGGGTTGAGAAGGTGGTCACTGGTCATTAATTCTTGCGTTTTTGCTTACGATATTAAGAAAGGTGAGTTGGTGGGGAGTTTTTCCTTTTTTTTTTTAATCTTTTTTCCCTTCTTCTCAAAAAATGCTTGTAATTGGTTAAAATGGAGGAGGGGGGGTGAGCTGAGTCGGTATATTAGCACCGGTAAGAATCCATGGAGATGGCAGAAAAGGTGGGTGATTTATCATCGGAGTCGTCCCGGGTTTGAATCCGAAGGTTCGAAACTTTGGAAGAAAGAAAAAACGAAGTGATTGTTAATTAAAAATCACTAGTGTAAATTCTGTGATTTATTTGACTGATAACAGTACATATCTATTTCCATTGATTGTCTGATGCATCTATACTATTATTTTTGCATCGTAAATAAAAGAAAAAAGAAGGATTGCAATATTGCATGGAAATCGAATTAATCATTACTCCCATTCCAAAGCTGGCATTCTTATATATAATACTTATAAATCACTGCTTCAGGCTGCTATTTACCATTTTAAAAGACGACTAAAAGCCCATTGATTGCCCGTTCAGATTTCAAACTAGAAACAAGCCTTCACCAATTCCCTTAAAAGAATGAATCATAAAACATGCATTTTTTCTGGGTTTTATAAGAAGTTGATGTTAGAGGATTAAGGTGGTGAATTGGTTTTGTCGGGTTTTGGTGTTAAAAGGCGTGAAAGTACTGAGTTTGCTGCTAAACTAAGGTAAGCAGTGGAAAGTGAGGTGTACTTTAATTTTCACAGACATGATCGTAGTTGGGCTTGTTTGAAGAATTAAGTTGTTAGAGAGAAGTACAGTGAAATACGGGAAATCTGAGGGACAAAAAGTTGAGGATTTAAAATTGGTGAACAACTTTGTTGTTGGTGGTGGGAGAACGATTTACGGCCTGAAAAAGGATCCGCACAACGGCTATAATCGCGTAGCGTCGATGGACCAGACTAATGGCCGGCGATTCAGGAGTGAAGAAAAAAGGGATATGGGCCAAAATCCGAAAGGCCAATTGAAGAGGTTCAAAGTAAATCGAAGCCCAATCCTGACCCAAGAATTCTGGACTCCAGCATTTCAAGATAAATGGGGAAGCCTTGAAATGTTTGCTTTCTTTAACGCTCAAGTGAATTCGATGTAACTCATTTTATTTTAGTAGATTTTATAAAATAAAATAAATTATTCATATTTTTAATTTTTTATAAAAAAAACCTTAAACCTTAAACCCTAATTAGATTTAATTTAAACAAATATTTATAATATTAATATTATCTTTAAATTTAATAAAAAAATGTTGTGAACGCCTCTCGTTAACATGTATTTTATATATTATTTAATTGATAAATTTACAAAAATAATAAAATTCAAATTGTAGTTTAAATTATATATACTACACTTATGGCATCATTGTTAACTTCTTTACTTTATTTTTTTAAAATAAAATTATCCACATATTATCCTTTTCATTGTTTTAATCACGTGAAACTGCAATGTCTGGTAAAATCACAAAATTAGAAGACAAAAAAGAAACCTCGTATGTGCACCGACTTTCCCCGTATAATACATATATAACATGAAGTCAGAATTCACAAACATCCCCTATTCTCCTGAAACACTGCCGCTCTTCATCTTAGCCTTCAGCAAATCTTACAAGGGTATTATTGTCCCATCACTTCATTACTGTGCCCTAATTCGACCTTTTGCCAACAGATTGATTCACAGAAAGAAAAGAAGATATAATTACAAAACTCGCGGCTGGCTGAGTTTTTTTCTTTCCTTTTCTTTCGCAAATTTCTTGATTTTTAGGGTTAGGGTTTCGTCATTGGTTTTCCCATTTAGTTAGAGATCTGCGAGAGTTTGGAATTGGGAGCAATTGGCAATGGGAGTTCCTGCGTTTTACAGATGGTTAGCGGAGAAGTATCCGCTGATTGTGAAAGACGTTGTAGAGGAAGAGCCTGTGGTGATCGACGGCGTCTCGATTCCGGTTGATACGAGTAAACCTAACCCTAATAATATCGAATTCGATAATCTTTATCTCGACATGAACGGGATCATTCATCCTTGTTTCCACCCCGAAGACAGAGTAACCCCTCTCAACCGTTTTATATTCGAGCATTATATTTCGTTGAATTGTTAGAATGAATGTAATTTGGTGAATTTGATTTCGTCTCGTGCAGCCTTCGCCTACAAGTTTTGATGAAGTATTTAAGTGCATGTTTGACTACATTGATAGATTGTTTGTTATGGTCCGTCCTCGAAAGCTTTTATATATGGCTATTGGTGAGTACTGAGTGGTACTAATTTTAAGTTGAAAGAGATATTTATATTTTTGACATGAAGATAAAGTATTTATATTTATTTAAACATACTTACTTTTTATCTGGAAACATTCGGTAGATGGCGTTGCCCCTCGTGCTAAAATGAATCAACAGCGGTCCAGGCGTTTTAGAGCAGCTAAAGATGCTGCAGAGGCGGTATGTTATGTTATCTTTGCGCGGGTAGCTTTTTTTTTGAGGGTATTTTGCTATGCTAATTTGCATGCTAGATGACATGTTAGATTATCTATATTTTGTTGGTATAGGTATTTCATATTCTCACGCACTTCAATGAAAAAAAATGTCCCAACAAAAGACGCCAATTTGGTGATAATTTGGTTCTTGTTGACATTCCTTTCTGTAGGCAGCTGAAGAAGCACGACTTCGAGAAGAGTTTGAGAGAGAGGGCAGAAAGCTTCCTCCTAAAGAGGAATCACAACTTTTTGATTCAAATGTTATTACACCTGGCACTCCATTTATGGCCGTTCTGTCAATTGCTTTGCAGTACTATATCCACCTTAGATTAAATTATGACCCTGGATGGAAAAATATCAAGGTGGTATCAATGTTATGGATCCTTGTTTGTTTACTTTATGTTGTTTTTGCTTTCTTTTGACATGGTGGAGTTTTTTTTTTCTTCCTCCCCACATACTCTCATCTTTTGAAGGTTATTCTATCTGATGCAAATGTTCCTGGAGAAGGAGAGCATAAAATTATGTCATATATTCGACTCCAAAGGAACCTTCCTGGTTTTGATCCAAACACAGGCCATTGCCTCTATGGTTTGGTATACTTCTCCCTTCAGTATTTCCTTACTGGATTTCAATTATTCTTGTTAAATTTTATGCATGTGTTCTATTTATTTTCTTTGGCTACTTTAATGGACTAAAATAGTTCACTCTGTTATTTGATGACACTTGACAGGATGCTGATTTAATTATGTTGGCCCTGGCCACCCATGAAGTTCACTTTTCAATCCTCCGAGAGGTTTCTGTGTTTTTTTTCCTTAAACTTGCAGAAATCTCTTTATTTGAGAATCATTATTAACGGCTGGAATATTTTTTGATGATATGCTTTTCTTGCATTATATGACTTCCATCTGGGATTGATTGTTTTACTCATATATAGGAATAAGTGGATATTGCAAGTTATATAGTTTTTTGAAGAATGTTTTATCCTTTTATTATCCTGTTCCCTATAGGCCCGCTAGTAACAGATGTTATTGAATACTTTCAGATTGTCTTCACCCCTGGACAAGATAAATGCTTCCTATGTGGTCAGATGGGCCATTTAGCAGCAGATTGTGAAGGAAAGGCAAAGAGGAAGGCTGGAGAATTTGATGAGAAAGGAGATGAAAAAGCTGTGGCCAGAAAGCCATATCAGGTAATTTTTCTATTGAATTTACAATTGAATTAATTATAATGAAACCCTTTGATAAATTACTACTTGTCATTTGCTTCATCTTTGCAGTTTTTGAACGTATGGACGCTTAGAGAGTATCTGGAATATGAGATGAGGATCCCCAACCCACCTTTTGAAATTGACTTAGAACGCATTGTGGATGATTTTATATTCATTTGCTTTTTTGTTGGCAATGATTTCTTGCCTCATATGCCTACTCTAGAGATTCGTGAGGTTTGTATATGATCGAAGTTATTAGTTTACTATCAGCTTATATTTTTATAATGATTTTGTGAATGCAAACTAAAGGTTTCATAGATGAAACTGAAGTTATAATGGTGATATTTCTCTCTTTCCCATTTGTTAATTTACAGGGTGCAATCAACTTGTTAATGGCAGTATACAAGAAGGAATTTAGGTCATTGGGTGGTTATTTGACAGATGGAAGCAAGGTGCCTGTTACTCTTATTTGTGTCTCTACGTATTATTTTAATCATCAAATTTCACGTACATTAATTGCTTTTGGCTTCTTATTTTCTGTTTCAGCCAAATTTGAGGAGGGTAGAGCATTTTATTCAGGCCGTGGGATCATATGAAGATAAAATATTCCAGAAAAGAGCACGATTGCATCAGGTTTGTTGAGTTCAGGATCAATATGATTCTCTTTCATTTAAAGCAATTGTCATTGAAGTTTGGCTGTGTTTCATTTTTCTTTGTTCTATGCCGGTTTCATACAGCGTCAAGCGGATAGAATCAAGCGTGAAAAAGCACAAGCTAGAAGAGGAGATGATGCAGAGCCTCAAGTTCAACCTGATTCTCTGGTTGCAGTTGCTAGATTTCATGGTTCCCGTCTTGCCTCAGGCCCTGCTCCTGCACCATTTCAGCAAACAACGGAGTTTAACGGTAATGGGTCCTCTAGCCGGCCACACAAAGCACGGCGTTTATCTTCAGAGGCCACTATCGGTGCTGCGATTGTTGAAGCAGAGAATAGTATTGTAACAGATGTATGTTTTCCTGCTTCAGGAGAGGCACTTTAATGTAATTCTGACTCCTTCAGCCATTCAGGACTCATATTCCATGGGCTAACCTATGATTTGGTATGAGCCTTGCTGGCGAGGAGTTAAGAGAGTATTATCTATCCTACCATATATTTGTTCTGGACTGTTGTATGCCATAATTATGGTGCTTACTATGCTTTCTTTCTTCTCATTTTCTTCTCCTTGGCATCAGGTAAATGAGAACAAAGAAGAATTGAAAGCAAAACTTAAGGAGTTGATCCGTGAAAAAGCTGATGTTTTTAACTCCCAAAATCATGAGGAAGACAAGGTTTGATTATGATGTTATTTATTCTTAAGTAATTATGATTTTTTTTTCTCAGTTTCTACTAATATTTTGGGTATAGGCAATAGCCCAGTTTTGAAACTGAGCTTGAATTATTTGTTTTTTCTATTTGCAAAATGTATGCTGCCCCCACCCTTCTTATCTTTCTGCCAAACGGAAATAATTCATATTGATTCTAATTGTATGTAAAGTTCAATGGGCTTGACTTAATTTTGGCAGTTGAGAGGTGCTTGCATTCGCCCATAATATCGAACAATCTTTGTTTTTTCTCTATCTCTTTTCTTCTCAGGATTTGTTTGCTGTTTTAGTCCTTGACTTGCATTTTAGCTGCTTAATGACTGTTTGCTCATGTCAGATTAAACTGGGACAGCCAGGTTGGAAAGAAAGGTATTATGAAGAAAAGTTTTTAGCAAAAAGTCCAGAGGAGATGGAAGCAATAAGGAAAGATGTTGTGAGTATTAATGAATTTTGGTGAGAATATTGTGTATCACGTTTCTGAGTTATTTCCCTGATAATCTTATATGCTGGAGCTTCTTTCGTGTAGGTTTTGAGGTACACAGAAGGTCTATGTTGGGTCATGCACTACTACTATGAAGGGGTTTGTTCATGGAGGTGGTGAGTTCCTATTACATTTATTCTTTTCTACCACTGGTTGTAAAGGAAGTTTGTGCAGGCTTTTTGGTGTTAATTTTTCTATTGTTTTCCCTTTTGGAACAGTTTAGATGGATGCTTTTGTCTGATTGGAGTCTTCTCTATTCGCTTTTCTTAATTCCACCCCCCCTGCCTGGGGTCACCGTCACTATTTTTATAATTGATCTTATTGGACATTTAGTCTTTTGTTATGTGTTTCAGGTTGTGGCTTATTTTTGAATCATTTCTTATTGCATATTATAGTTTTGTGGTTAGAATTAGTCATCTTATTCCTTTTAGTAGATTTTTTTCGGCCTCGTTATGCTTTGTTTTGGTGAGAATGATATGTTGGTCAGGATCACATCCTTCTACTTTAGTACACATCATTCACTGTGCTGCCACTGAATTTTGTTATTCCAGGTTTTATCCTTATCACTATGCACCCTTTGCTTCTGATCTAAAGGATCTTGGTCAGCTAGATATTCAGTTTGAGATGGGCACCCCCTTCAAACCATTCAATCAGTTATTGGGGGTTTTCCCTGCTGCAAGGTACTGTTACTTGTTTCAACTGTGTTCTCCTTGAAAGTTTCAGAGCCAGTAGGACACTAATAATATGTTTCCTTTGCAGTGCCCATGCACTTCCTGAACAGTATAGAAAACTGATGACTGATCCAAATTCACCTATTATTGATTTTTATCCGACTGGTATACTTTTTCACGCATTATATGTAGTTCTTCTTGTTTTCTTTCGTAAGATCTGGAATTTGAACTAGCTCTTTCTATCAGATTTTGAAGTTGACATGAATGGGAAGCGGTATTCGTGGCAGGTAAGTTTATCTTTTATTCTTATTTGGTTTAGTTTCATATGCCAAGTGGTTTGTAGAAAGTGTGTTGGTTTACTCAAGTGGAAAGTTGATCTATTTGCTGTTGTTTTCTGAAGGGTATTGCAAAATTGCCTTTCATTGATGAGGAGCGCCTTCTTGCAGAGGTTGCAAAAATAGAACATACTTTGACGGTATGACATTATTGTCAAGTCACCATTTCATGCGAGTCTTCTACTCACTCCTTGTGTTAGGAATCCATGTGTTCTTTTGAATTTTGTTTTAGCTGTCTCTTTAAATGCTACAATTTTATGCAGGAGGAAGAAGCAAACAGGAACAGTATAATGTGTGACATGCTCTTTGTGGCAGCATCACACCGTCTCTCAGAACAGATCTTTTCTCTTGACAATCGTTGCAAACAATTGACAGATAGTCAACGGATTGAAGTTAAGGAGGAAGTCAAACCTGATTTGAGGTTTGTGTTGGAAGGCTTTAATCATTTTACTTTCATATTGTTACGGTTCTGCCCCCTTCCTCCATCTTGTTTGATGATGTTTTGATGTTTTTAGTGTTATTTTGGACTGTTTTCGAAATCAAAGTAGTCTGTTGAATGCTCATTGTTCTAATTTTATTCGTCTTTGAATGCACTGCCATGCAAGCTTGTTCATCATTCTGGTATTGTTGGGCTATTTGTGCTTTATATTTTGGTGTTAATCCTTTTAACCTTAAATCTAGTTGGTATGCTGCTTTTGCTGTCTATGAAGACAAATGCGGGCAGGTGTGGATATGTTTCTGTGTCATTGTGTGTTGAGGCATTAATATTTATGACATGGTTCAGCATGCTTGTCTGCATTTATGGTCCCGTAATATAATTTAGAATTCAAGCTTTCTTGACTACTTTGCATGCTAAATAGTGAATTTAGGATATGCTCCCACTTTTTTCCTCCCTGATTAATTTAGGTCTGGATGCAGTGACGGGATGAATGGTTACATATCCCCTTGTAGTGGGGATACTCACCCTCCTATATTCAGGTCTCCAATCAAGGACATGGAAGATATATTGGCCAATGAAGTCATGTAAGTTTCAATTATTGGTGCTTTTCTATTTATTGATCATATGCACGGCTCTGGTTATTAAACACAGATACATTAAATTTCTTTTTTTGGATGCCTGCTTTCCAGATGTTGTATATATAGACTTCCAGAAACTCGTAAGCACATCACCCGCCCTCCAGCTGGTGTTATATATCCTCCTAAGGTATGTAGCATATGTCTTCTGATTGTAGTTTTTTTAATTTCTTTTAAAGTAGTGCTGTATTATCCGTAATTTCATTTCGTTTTTCCTGTTTTGTATTATCTGAACTTAGCTGTTGATTGAATCATTTAAGTAATTTGGAAATGTTGGACAAATTTCCTAAATTTGTAAATATGAGATAGGACTGATTGAAACAGCTGACTTTTGTTGAACCCAGCTTACTTATCATATTCCTCACAAAGTTTCCTTTATGGGAAACTCAAGATCTTCTCGATGGCATTATTGGAGGACTTTCTGGAAAAATAGTCTCCATACGCTTGTATGAAATATCCTCAAAAAGTCATGCAAGAAGCAAATTTTAGTGTAGGCTTTTTCTATTGACAAAAATACACCAAAAGGGGGAAAAGGAAGTTAGGATAATTTTTATGCAAACTAGCTTAAAGTTTAATAAATGAAAACAAATGCTTACCATGGTTGATTATTATTTAAAATTTGTGTTCCAATATTTTGCTTCACAGATGGTGCAGTTTAGTGATTTAAAACCTGAACCTGTGTTATGGCATGAAGAGTCTGGGAGGAGACCTTGGGAAAATGGAAGGCAGGGACAGGATCCTCATCTGATGGAAAGGTCAATGTTCAAAGACTGTATATACTTTTGTTTCTCAAATTTCTTTTTTTCTTGCCACACTCCATGTCTTTTACGGAGAGATAACATATACCAAATGGTTTACACTACGTTTTGCTTTTCATTTCAGGCACAACCTTCCAGGATCTGTTGGCCATAGGTTCGGGGAGGCATCACACAGACTCATTGCTAATAGCTTACAGTTGAATGTAAATCATAATCAGTTCAGTAATAATATGCAGGCTCTACCGCTGCCATATGTCAGCTCTCCCTGTATCCCACCAGTCAATTCCTACGTAAATTATGGGATTCATAACCAGGGACAGCCTAGAATGGTTCCTCCTGGACAAGGTTTTTCTAGTGCAGGCTACCCTGTATCTCAGAATCCTTCTTTCCGTCCTCCGTATGCTCATGGCTATAATGAACCCTATGGCTCTCCTCAAGAGTACCAAATAGATAACCAGGCAGTCGCCAATAACTTGCACTACCCTCCGAGACATTATCAGAATGGTGGATCAAGGCACATGGCAAGGCCTACTGATGCTGGTCCATATCGTTCTCATCCAGGTGGTAATGATGGTAACCGGAGGTACCGGTCACCTGGAAATGACAGTTATCAGCAGTGGGGTGGCAGAATGGCTCCTAAGGACAACCGGAATGTTTCTAGAGGGTATGGCCTACATCAACAGGGTGGAGTTAACCAATCTCATCAACATCAGCAGCAGCAGCAGCAGCAGCAGAGGGGAGACCATCATCAGCAAAGAGGGAGCCAGCCACACGGGGGCTATGGCTATCAACATGGCAGCAACCAACAGCATAGGGGTAATCAACAACAGCGAGGGAACCCATTTTCTGCATTAGACAGGAATAGGCATTAGGAAGCCCCCCCAAATTTTCACCATTTGAGAATTTTTACTGAAAGATCCTTTTAACTGCAATTAGGCCTTGATGTTCGAATTGTTGTATAATAGTTGTCCGAGTTTCTCCGATATGTCTTTCCCTCTCGTATTCAAGCATCATCTGTTTTAGGTTTTTTTTAAAATTATTATTATTTATGTTGTATTGTTGCCTGAGATGTTGGAAGGTAAATAAGCTGGAAAAGGAATTATATACGTTACATTAAAAGTTTTTGTTTTGTTTTCTTTCCTGTTACATTAAATGGTTTCAAGATGCAGAATTTGGTCCATTAGTCTGTTAGATTATGTTGGGCAGCATTGTAAAATCGGGCCGGTGGTATTTGTTGGGAAGGTAGGACTAGGTTTTTGGTTGAATACTTCAATGGAGAAGCTGGCCTAAACTTACAAATGTTCTTTAGGAATGGGTTGTTAGTTACCAAAAGCCGATGCCTATGTGGACACCACTGTCGGAGGATTTTAGGTAGGTATGGCATTGTCACTGTTCGTTGGGGAGGATCTCGTTGAAGTTAAAAACTTTGTTTGCCTTTAGCAACTGAAGCAATTATCTGCTATTACGACATTCAAGGCAGGACGCTGACCGTGTAGAAAGTTCTCTGGATTTGCCATTGCCAGATTAACCTATAACTAAAATATTGACAAAATACAGTAGAAAATAAAAAATAATTAAAATAAAAAATCTAATATGACATGAAAAAATAATAGAAATAATTTGACTAATATCTGACTGCTTTCAAACCAATATAATGTAAATAATTTATATATTAAAATTTACATAAATATAAAAATTATTAAATATAATTATATAAATATATATGTAAACACGATATGTTAAATTTACATCATATTAACAGGAAATAAAAAGAATTTTTTTTTTCTGGAGGTGGGAAAATTATGATTCAGCGACTTTATTGTATATAAGCTCTTTTACTAATCTAAAATCGTGGAAAATAAAACATGTTATTCTTCGTAGTAACACAGGCCCTTGGCCTTGAACTTGTAACTTCAAAATAAAACATTTCAACGATTACGAACGCTATTAAGCAAAGGTAGAACGCGGGTCTGTCTATCTGCTACATTAAACATTTCGAGTTCGACGGACTCGAGAAAAAGCTTTACGATAAAACGTCTTCGTACCATTTTCATGCCCTAGAATTTTGTTCTTTGCCTATTAACTTCTATAATTCCTTGGTTCGAACAATGGCACTAGCTTCATCTGTTTGACTCTTTTTCCCTTCCCCGAAGTCAAGACATTTTTTTTAATGTGAAAATTTTTCTCCGATCTCATTGTTGTGTTTTGTTTTTATCATGGCGGATCCGATTCATTTTGTTGCAAAACAGGCAAGGCAAGACACGTCTACCATATAATGTTCCTGTCGAGGATTCCGAGAAGCACAAGGTCGAATACGAGGTATTACAGTTTCCCTTTTATGGATTATTTGAGAATGTTGACCTACCTTTCTACAATTTTGGAATTTGGGGAATTTCTTTGCTAGGATTCTTTAATATTCTGATTGTACGTTTACAGGCTTATCGACTGGTGGTTAACAGAGATACAAAATTTACAAATTTCGTTGACTTTAGTGAAATTTCCGATGTCGTTTTAAATCTGTTAAGTTTTTTTTTTTTTTGGGGGTGATTTCCTTTTATAATTAAGGACAAAAAAATGTGGAAAGAGTACTAAAAGTTTCTGCTTTAATTTTTTTTAATTAAGGCTTCATAGGAGAACCCGAAAGAAACTGGGAAGAAAATTCAAGCAAAGATATAGACTTTAGTTATGCATTTGCTGAAAAGTTTTTGCTTTAATTTTTTGATCAATCGTGGCTTTAGAGAAGAAACCCAAAGGAAATTAACATTGAAGAAATACAAAAGCAGGGCAAAAATTTTACGTTTGCAATTGCCGAATATTTCAAGTCGATAGTTGTATGGTCATTTTTTTGTTTGTCATCTCTTTTTCTATCATCATTACCCTTCGAATTGTTACTTGTGGCCCTCAGGTTAGTCTTTTGTTACTTTTAGCAGGCTATAATAGAGAGAATGGGGGAAGTGGAGAAGCTAGACCAAACATGATTTTGCATCAAAGAGGGATTGTGCTGTTTGTGTTAAATTTTCCAATTGTTTGCTTTTTTTCCTTTGTACAAAGAAGTACGAGATAAAAGACTGTAAATATTAAAATTTAAATCTGAACTTGTCTAATATTATTTTTTAAACACAATAGAATGAAGTTATTGAATTCAGCTTTGAATTCAATTGTTTTGCATCTTTTTGGTGTTATTATAACTTAGTTAAATGTATTAAAGGCATATAAAGGAATTTTTTTTTTTTTGGTTGATAGTTACATTCTACTCTCAATTAGCATGGACTTGGACCAAGAAAATTGATTGTTTGAAATTAATAAGATCATCCATAGTCGGAATTGAAAAGGGACTCGAAACTTTTTTGGTCCTAATCACAAAATTATAAAAATTTTATGTACCTCATAATGCAGAGAAATACTAGATTTGATAACCAAGATTTGTGTTTAAATATTAGGACAACATTCCACGGCTTTCGCCCGGCAAATCAAACTCCTCGCTTATCAGCAAACCAGCCCGGCCCAAACCTGATAGGGGTAAAATCGTCAGTAAGAAAACCATTGAAAGCCCTAAGTCGCCTTTTAAATAGCCCTGCAAGGGCCTCCATTCAACAATCAGAAAGCGGAAGCCATCAGCGACGGCTGCAAACAATTTATTCACTTTGCAGTTTCTCATTTTCGACTGTGTTTTTCTGTTAGCCATTCTTCCTTCTTCTTCTTCTTCTTCTTTTTTTAAATTTTTTTGTTGTTTTTTCTGCGATTGTGATATTGATTTTATGTTAGTTTGAAAAATGGCGGAAAAGTGAAAGACAATCAGATGATGAGATTGGATTAAAATTTCTCACGACGGTCGTCTGAGACACTTCAGAGTGTCTGTCTGATGCATTGATCCAATGTTTCTGATGATTTTCCTTTTATTTCACATTCTTTATATAATCCAGATTCTTATTTTCCTATATATATATATATAAAGTGAAATTTTGCTGATTTATAGTAAAATAATTTCAATAGGGCTGGTTTTTCTTTTTCTTTTTGTTTTAAATTCAATTGGCACGATGAGGAAATATTAGAATAACATAGAGATTGAGATCTGTCGATCTTTGAAATTCTAAAATTTTAAAGTCCTTTTCATTCTGAGTGCTTTGCATTGATTCGATTTGCGATATTTGTCAATCTTAGCTTTCAATTATCTTCTTATTTTTCTTTTCAATTTAATTTGAACCAGCCATTCTAAATCTTCCTTTTTTTTTTAACAAACATTCTAGATCTCGTTTGAAAAAAAAAATAAAATAAAAATCATGATTATTAAGTTAAGAATTAATTATTTATATAAATTTATAAAAACTTAGTACTCATTCATATTTGTTACCATTTTTTTTGTCAAATTAATGGATAAAGATTTGCTGGCAAACCTTGTGACCGCCTATTCACTGAATTCATTATGATTATTATTATTATAGAATGAAGATTCTATGTCTATATATAATTTGAGTTAGTGTAAGATTGAAATTTATAATGAAAAAAGATTATAAAAAGGAAAAACTAATCAACGCTTAAGCATGTAAAATCCAAAAGAGAGTAATAATTAATTGATTCAATTTGACAAATTGTAAATGTACAATACTAGGATATATATATATATATATGTACCTGCAAAATACATAACTAAATTACTGGAAGAATTTGCTTTGAATAATTAGCAATTAGTTCATCGAACAAGTAAAATATGGAGGATGCGAGAAAAAGAACGAAGCAGGCCAACAATCCGTCTGGTGAAGAGTTGAGACTTACACGGTACGATTGGTCAAAGAAGTAATAATAGAATATGTATGTATTTTGAGAGAAAGAAATAAAATTAAATAATTAGAGCATTAGTTTGATTAAATAAAATAAAATAATTATAAAATTTAAATTTTTTATGAAAGTGATTTAAATTTTTTAAAATAATTTTATATTTAACTTAAAATTAAAATAGTTTAATGAAAAAAATTATAGAATAATTATTTTATGGCATAAATCAATTATTTCACTGAATGAACATTCAAGGAACCAATCACTATAGCGCATCGGAACAGCAGCTTGTAATGGAATGGCATTGAACTAGATATGCTGTTAATGATATGAAAAGTACAATTTAATATAATTTTATAATGTACCCATTTTATACCCAAACCTACAAATTTCAAACTGCAGAACTCTTACTGCGAAACTTCAGCGGTTGGTTTAGAACGAGCCGCCAAACACTCTTTTTGACAGCAAAAACAACACCACTATTCATTAACAAGTTGGTTCGGCTGCCAAAACGTAGCCTTTAAAGAGCTAAGAGCGCATTATCAACATCATCATCATCAAGGGAGCAACCGAAGCTTCATTCAAAGTTGAATCGCCCAACTTTGACTTTATTTTTCTGGGAAAACAAAAAGTCAATATATATATATTATAAAATCCAATAAATAATTACTTAATTTGGGAGTGAGCTAAGCTCCCCCACCTGTTAGCAGCAAAGTAGGACTCCAAAAACAAAAGGTCCCCAAATTGAAAATGATCACTTGCTTTTTCCTTTTATTTTGCCCAACGTGATTCCATTCTTTTTTGAAGGCCAACAATTAATGTTTATTTGTGAAAATACTTTTAGTTTTTACCTTTTATTATCAATAACTTAGTGATAATTTTCTTTTAGTATAGTGATTATATCTCATATATAAAGGCTTTTCAACAGTATATGTGTGACCATATAAAAATAACAA
>JBBYHO010000015.1:23252102-23264224 GCA_038382025.1 Adansonia gregorii | reverse complement strand
TGGCATTTAATTCATTAAATTCAAAAGTAAATAACACATTAACTTTAAATATTTTTCAAATAGACTATTATTTATTTTTCTTTTTGATAATTCGTGGGTGAGGTGAGGTTGTTGGGGTCTGAATCCTAACACTCGTGCTTGGCTATGCCAAGAGATTGTTATGATTGTTAACTAATATAATTTATACACTTATTAACATTTTCGTAAGTAAATAAAATAAAAAAAAACCCATGGTAGAAGTGAATGGTTTAAGTTGTTTTCGTTTTGGTGGTCGGTAATGAAGCCGAAAGTTGAAGTGACATCAGCGATGTGGATTTGTTTTTATCGCCGTCTTAAATAACCGTCATGCGTGTGGACTGTTTACAATTTAAGGACAAGTGAAGTCAAAGGATATTTTTGGATACATTTAATTTGAATAAGAAACAAAAAGGAAAGAAAAGAAGCTTGAAAGTTATCCAAGCAAAAGAATATATATATATATATATAATGTTTTTGAAGTTTAATTTAAGTCACATTGATGGCTGAAGAAAACTTCAAAAATTGATATTCCCAGCCAGCATCGGGCACTTTTGCCTTTCAATTTCCATTTTGGCTGCCTTTTAGGTGTTCTTTATAAAAACCTTATTTTATAATAATTTTTAAAAGGAAACATTTTTTTTTTAAAAATCTCATGCAAAGATTCTGTTTAAGAGTTATTCTTTAGCCGCCTTCAATTAGCATGCTAGAATTGTAATTATTAAATAAATAATCACAGCAATCGAAATTATATCATTTATTTAAATATTTTTAAAAAAAGGGAAAAAAATAAAACGAGAGGGGCAAAACAGACAATGCGAGTCCACCAGACAATTCAAACACAAACTCAGACCCGGCGGGCGGGACTTGAATGTCTTGTTTTCGGTCCCTTGGCTACGAAATTCGAATATCGCTTGTTTCAGACTAAACTAAACTAAAATGAAATATATATATATATATATATTTCATTTTCTGAAAGTCAAATAAATCTCCTCAAAAAAAAAATCCATAATTCAAGTCCCCCATACTTTGCCTTAAATCTTAATTAAGCCTGTTTTTTTAATCCTGAGGGAAAAGTCTCGCGTTGTTTTCTATGGTGTTTGGTCAATGGAATATTTATTATTATTATTATTATTAGAATTTTCATATTATATATTCTTCCTTTGTTTTTTCTTAATTTCTTTTTCAGCTTCGTCCTTCAGTGTAACTCTGCCCGACTCAATCCATTTTCTTCTTCTTTTTTCTTACTAAACGAAACTTTTCTTTGATTGTTTTTTCTTTAATCTGCTGCAGTTCGTTCCCCTGAATTCGGCTTATATCTGTTTAGCAGGTTTGTTCTTGGTGTGGCAATTGTTTCCATATCATCTTCTGATTGTAAAACCATCTATTAGTATACGTTTCTTTTTCTAATTTTTTTCCTTTTCTTTTATTTTTGGGATTGATTTTACGTTTGGTTGGTAAAATCCAAAGAATTCTATTGTTTCTTTCTGCAGATGACAAGTTGCGGATAATTTTGAACATTGATTTTGGTTTTAAAACTATCCTTAACTTTGGTGTTCTGGATTTTATATGGAAAATCTTTGATTGCAATGTTCTTTTTTTTTTTTCTTTTTTGGTTCACAAATTTCATCATGAGCCTGGACTGGACTTACTCTGATTCTGCTTTTTTTTTTTTTTCAGTTAAATTCTTCTCTTTAGGGTATAAATTGGGTATTTGTTAGAGATTAATTGAAGCATTTGAAGAATAATGGGTGGTGTTTGCTCTGCTGGAACAAAAGAGCGGACTACGAAGCATGAACAAAAGACGACCAGAGGATTTTCAGGGAAGCTCAAGTCAAAAGAGAGCTTTGGTAAGCAAAATGGAAAGTCGAATTCAGGTTCCTATACCAATGGTGATGCTTTTGACAAAGCACGGCACAGACACGATTCTGGCGACTTTGGGTTGCAATTTTCCCGGGAATTGAAGCCATCAACACCCGCAAAGGCAGCAGCTTCCAAGGTATTGCTTTGCTTTGACCATATTGTTTGTAGTGGAAATGAGCTTCCAACGTTGGCATTATGCTGATTTAAACTTTGAATGGAAGAGCAATCAATGGGCAAATGAACAGTTTGAAGAAACAATGTTGAAGATGGAGGATCGAAATTCATATCTATCTACCCATAGAACATATAAGATCATATCAGCAAGAATTGAACTTTTCGGTTGCCTATTGGCTTGTCATCTCAAGCCAAGTTTCATTTCATATTGGACTTTTATCTTTGAGAATGCCTGTTTTTGCAAGCAACAATGGCATTGGCATGAACTAAAATCTGCAATTTCTGTACTCATGTCCACTTATTTCTGTATTGTAGGTTTCTTACAAAAGCTCATTTCTAGGAAGAGCTGGGATTTTAGGCCTAGAGAGGGCAGTCGACGTTCTAGATACACTTGGAAGTAGCATGTCAAATTTGAATGCTGGAAGCGGCTTTGTTACTGGCCTGGCTTCTAGAGGGAATACGATATCTATATTGGCATTCGAGGTGGCCAATACAATAGCTAGAGGAGCAAATTTGTTGCAGTCACTTTCAGAGGAAAACATTCAATTCCTCAAAAAGGATGTCTTACCTTCAGAAGGAGTACAAAAGCTAGTTTCTTCAAACATGAAGGAGTTGCTAAGTATTGCTGCAGCTGACAAGAGGTAGGTTACTTCTTAAGAGAAAATGGTTGCTTTTTCTCCAAGGTTTAAATTGTTCTCTTTGCACTTAATATCTTATTATAACAGTCTATTCTTTGGCACATCTAGGGATGAATTGGATATTTTTTCGCGCGAAGTGATTAGGTTCGGAGATCTATGTAAAGATCCACAATGGCATAACCTTGGCCGATACTTTTCAAAGTAAGGTAGATTCTTTTTGGTAGCATTTACCTTCAGCTTACATTGCTGATGTTTACTGATGGAGAAATATATATATATATATATATATATATATCTTGCTACTGTCACCAATCTGTCAGACTAGATATACACAATACATTTCATAAACAAGCTAGAGCTGAGGCAGAAATGACAATGCAAGAACTAACTTCACTTGCTCAGCATACTTCTGTAAGTTTCTATCCTCCTTTAATTTTGAGCTTTGCCCCTCTATCTGATATGGTATTCATACTTCATACATTAGGTTTGGAAAGATTTTTTTTAGATCCTTTATTGAATGAATGGCTTGGAATGTTGTTCATAAATTTTTAAAGTAAATACATCTACTTCAAGAATCTAATGAATGTTTACATTTGTAGGAATTGTACCACGAATTGAATGCTCTGGACAGATTTGATCAAGATTATAGGCGAAAGCTTGAAGAAGTGGAGGCCCTAAATCTCCCTAAAAGAGGTTAAGCAGGAATGATTCTTTTCTTGTTCCATCTTTCTTTTATGTGCCTATGGATGTATGCAGAAATTCAATCAATTTATATCTTGATAAAACTTGCCATGGTTGATTTTTTTTTTTTCTTATTAACAGCTTCTAGTTCATTCTCTCGTTATCATTTGCGTTTCTGATAATTGCCAGAGATCTGCTAGCCAGGAATGTAGCTATTTGACTAACAGCTAATTTTTTTGAATTGTAGGGGAAAATCTCATGATCTTACAAAGTGAGCTAAAACAACAAAGAAAGCTTGTAAGGAGTTTGAAAAAGAAATCTCTTTGGTCTAGAACTTTGGAGGAGGTATTTAACTACAAGCTGCTTTATAGTAGTCCATGAAGCTTTTAGCATTTCAAAGGAGTATTTTTGGCCTCGTACAACTCGTTCAATACATCTTTTCTCGATGTTAGTGATGGTTGATTTTTATGACTATCACTACTAGCAATGTGCTGAATATGGAGTCTACTTTGCTTACGGAAAAAATGATCAACATCATTCAATTTCAGCATCCGTATATGCAATAAATGTTTGCGTTGCCAGAGACCCATTATGCAAACGTTCTTGACTGTAATTTTTTTTTTCATTGCAGATCGTGGAGAAGCTTGTTGATATTGTTACTTATATTCACCAGGCAATCTTTGAAGCCTTTGGAGGTAATCATGTAGATTCAACTCCTATCAAATGATTAGTGTGAGGAACATCGTACATGTTATTTGATGTTTTACTATGTCTTATCGATGTAATTTTCAACTAACAGCAGCGATGACATCAGTTCGAAAGGAGACTGTTGAAAACCCTCAAAAACTAGGTGTTGCTGGACTTGCGTTACACTATGCTAATGTAATTCATCAGATTGACAATATTGTAAGTCAATGGCCTTATTTTTCTGTTTTCTACTTTGTCATTTGCATTTTTAACTTATTTCCACTAGCAGTCTAGGCCTTCCATCAGTTTGGATTAAATTGCATTTATATGTTATAGGCAGCCCGGCCAGCCTCCCTTCCTCCCAATAGCAGGGACACATTGTACCATGGATTGCCACCCACTGTTAAGAAAGCTTTAAAATCCCGATTACAGTCCATGGACACCAAGGAAGAGGTATATTTTTTTTCTTTAATAGCATTGTTGTGATCCATTCTCATATAAACTTCGATCTTCGTTTCTTGAATTCATGATTTTTTTTTTCTTTTTCTGCTCCGTTTAGCTTGAGGGTTGCTTGTTTATTATGTGCTTGTTTGCCTGATAAACACCATCAATTAATTGCTTGCCATTTTTGCAGCTTTCAATTTCACAGGTCAAGGATGCGATGGAAAGGACACTAGAGTGGCTTGTTCCAGTTGCCGCAAACACAATTAAGTAGGTTATACTAGTTTAGATTCAATTTATTTGGGAAAGGTTGCTTAAATTTTTCATTGGAAATTAAACCACATACTTTTTTTTATCTCATTGATATCATTCCTAAGTAATATTTGTTTCTTTCTTTTCATTTTGATGCAATTTGCAACAGAGCACATCAAGGTTTTGGTTGGGTTGGAGAATGGGCCAACACTGGGTTAGTCAAAGGCTTCTCTATATCTCTATGTGCACATTTCACATGAAAGTCCATCTAGATTTTAATTGAAATGTTTTGGTATTTAAATCATAACAATGAGGTTTCCTGGTGTTTGTTCTTGTTTGACAGCAATGAATTTGGAAGAAGAGCAGCCCAAAATATTACCCTCACCCGCCTTCAGACATTTTATCATGCGGATAAACATAAGACAGATGCATACATCCTTGAAATGGCGGCATGGCTTCATCATTTGATCAGCTTAGTGAAACAAAGAGATCATGGCTTCAAGCCTCACCCAGTTCGATCTCCTACTTATGAAGGTTTGGTTTTTCAATCCAATATGCAGCGATTTCTATCCTTCAACGGTGGTACGAAGGCCCACAGGATTGAACTTTCTCAAGAAGACAGAAACTTATTAAACAAGGTGGCCGGGAGGAGATTGGTTCCAGGAATTAGCAAAAGTCAGGAACTTCCTTTAGGCAAAAACAAACGGATCAAAGTTTGGGCATTAAGTAGGAGTGCTGGGAACTCTCCTGATATGAGTTTTAGGGCAAGAAAGATTTTGAAGCATCCACAAACGAATATATTGGATGTCATGGATGGTTTACATCTCGCATCCTAAGATTCATTTTGTCTAGTTCTGTTTGTATATGTTACCCTGCGAGATTTATTCTAGAGTGTATATAATACCTTAAATATATAATATACATGGCGGTCATTTTATTGAAATGGTGTTATTATTGTCTGGGTTCTTGGGCAGAGGTGGGCGGTTTTGGCGTCCCCGGAAGCGAGTGGAGAAATGCTCCAACGACGCTCCTAATAAAAGGATTCTATTTCCTAAACCTGTTGGCACCCAAAGGCAGCAAAGCAATTTGGTTACCAGCAGCAATAGGAGCCCAACGATCTAAAGCAGAGCATTAACCAGCCGCCTTCAGGCTTTAATCAAACCACATTCCACTATAAACCAGCCATTTTCTACCTCCTATCAGCTTCTTGGAGATGGTACCCAACATGGCTCACTTTCATAACAAGTCACTGCCTTATTATAATGGGGTTTCAAGTAGGACACTCGTAGTCAAGGTGGCGTTGTTGTTTCTCAAATTTGATGGCTTCTTTCGGGTTTCTATTTTAGAACCTATATTGCAACAAATCAACTCATTTCATGTTTATTCCCCGCTTATTTTTAGTAATCTAATACATTGCAAGTTTCCGTAAGTATCGTTGTTTTACAGGCTTCCTTAACATACGAAAAACTCCCAAATTTTCCATAGAAAGAGCCTACCGAAAATTTCAACCGTAAATATCCATTATAGATTGGGATCAGGTGGTAAAGAGGAGAATGCCCAAACGTCGTAACCAGGCTCTGGGGTGGGCACCCATCTCACATATCTTGCGAGTAACAACCACTCATCATATCCCATTAACTGCCTGAAGGATCATGCTTTCTTTCGGTCTACCGCATCTATTTTATAGGAGGCATCAGCTCCTTGCTGCCCTCTCTGGTCAATGTGGGGTTAAAGATTAGACTACACCGCAATTTTTGAAACTAGCCCAGGCTTTAAATTTAATTATTTGGTCACTTATCGTTAATTAGTGCAAACTGATTAGAAAAAAACCAAACTGCTAATGTGTATTAAAAAAAATTGAAACAATGATCTCCTAGAATTGTTTCTTCCACTTTTGATGACATTCTCAGGCATTGGAGCTTCTTCCCTTGCGGAAATGGTTGATGGGTCATACTTTTCGACACCTCAACTCTTAGGTACAGTTTTTCCCCAAGATTACCACTTCTCTGCATCCTGTGACCTCACATTCCACATCCCCTGGTTATCCAGTACAATTCAATCAGTGTTGTTATTTCCAACCCTTTACCCCTTTTATTCATACATGGGACCGGAGTGATTTTTTATTTCACGTTCACAAATAGGCATGATAGATTATGCATTTCATCTATCTAAATAGACATAAATAGATTGACATATAAGTTCACACATCATATCTTTTTATATATACTGATGATATCGTCTGTTATATTTGATTCGGTAGAATAAAAAATAAAATAAAAATTAGTTTTCAGAGAGATGGCTGAGGGTTGATATTTCAATCTTTAAAACCAGTATAATTCGAAACAAAGAACTATCGAGGGTTTGAATCCCTCTCTTTCCTTTTGCTCGATAAATAGATTTCGTCCATGACGATGGGTAAAACTGCTCGTTTGTAATTAACATATAGCAATTAATAACATGTACAAAATTGTGAAAAACATAGTTCAACTCAATTTTTGCCAGTCGTCAAAACCTTAATTATTGATCTAGAAACAGCATCAATCGTGTTATATCCTGCTGCGTTGCTTTCATCCCACACGCTCCAATCCATTCTGCAAATAAGATTCTACCAGTTTCATTAGATGGACGACTTAGCAATGCTGAATTTGCAAAAGATTGAGCGAAGTAGCTTTACCCAAACACAAAAAAGTTAAACCCATCAATTTGCCATGTTTGCACTTCTGGGAGGGGATTCTGAAAGACAAAGTGGCAGAAATCTTGGCATAGGACATCTATATGATGGAGATGCCTAAAAAGGGAAGAGTAGCAGTTGGTCTGTCGTGAATGATAGAAGGATTTGGTACATTATTGAGCTGGAAGAAGTCTAGTAGCTTTATTGTAAATCTTCTATCTCTTTTCCAGGAGCATCACATTATTCTTAAGAATAAGCGTGCAAGAAATATCCACGCTTTCTAACCGAGTTGGCTTGGCTCTTCTTGGGTGTTCCCACCACTAGCTCACTGTTCTACAAGGAGGCAAGCTTTCTTAATCCTTACATTTTTCATTTGTTCTTTCCCTAGGTACTGGAATATATACTTTGGATTAGAAGTTTTACCAGTTCTAATTATGCTTTCAACTCAGGAATTTGAAAAGATCAAGAAGGCACTAAAGAACTTCAGCTTGGACCATGCGGTAAGTAGGGAACAAACAAATGACAAGGGTGAGAATATGTATTGTCAAACCCGTATGGCTCAGTTTGCTAAAGAGCTCTGGGAATTGCTGAAGAATGTTACACCTATGTCTGTCCGTGCAGGCTCAAGGAAATGGAGAAAGGAATTTGATGACATTATGATCTCTTTGGCTGCCAAGGATTGTAATTCATACTACGTGCCTGCAGATTTGATCTCATCATTTTCAAAATAATTATTTGATGATCTCCTAACTTTACTTCTTCCAAGTATTGATTGGATTGAATATAAGAGACAATCGAAGAAAGCAGAAGAGTGCAATGTTGAAATCTACTGATCTTTGGCAGCATTATGTTTGCATAGAGGATTTTGCCATTGTCATTTCTTCCATTCTCTTTGCACCATTTTTATTTACTTCTTTAAAGCAAATGTTGAATTATCAGCTGATCTCTTAAATTTTTACCTCAAGATAGGTTGTATAGTGCAAAATTGAAGGATATATGTCCTTTTCACTGTTTCTAGCTTGTGAAATGTTGCTTTCCGAATCATTGTTTACACTTGGCGGTCGTCATCTGAGAAACTTAGATCTTTCACATTCAATCAAATTACTTGATGGAAAGGTGCAATGGAAGGGTTAATACAATCGCTGCCTGAGAACCCCTCTATGTGAGTTGGTTTGGGTAAGTTATAACGGACTCTTCAATTCCCCGTCGTTTAGGGCGGTGGCTGCCCGACATTTTCAAAACAAAAACCATTTGTTCAGCTTTACTCCAATGAAATTTCACCACTTTTAAGCTGAGAATTTGAGATATCTTAATTGGGGCTATACATTAAAATATTTTCGAGGGCAAATATTCGAATAAAAATTCTTCCGAGTTGTTGCTTTCAGGTTAGAACATTTTGCTTCCTGAAACCTAATTATTAGAAATTGATTATGATTAACACTTATATTAACCTCAGGCGGTTCAACTAATAACCAAGTTAATTTCCACAAGTATACGTCTCTCTCTATGTTAGCAATATCTCAATCCTATTCCGACTAAACACCTAATAACACTTATATGAAATTTATCATGAACATAATTTTAACTTAACTCATACTAAGAATTAGATAAAATCTCTGCTAATAGAGTAATAAGTTTAATTCCACTTTCTTCCACCATATTCAAACAGAAATTATAAAAATAAAATAAAATAAAAAAAAGAATTCAGGTTGGCATGATAAATGCCTAGTATTAATTCACTAATAACTATTGAAGGTTCCCAATTTCCATGGGTGCCATTGCCATCCTTAACTTTCTATAGGTTGCTTAAATGTCCATTAATAAGAACCCATTGGAGAAATTAGAATTGAAGTAATTAATTACCAAATTTATAACTTTCCCAAACGGATCTGCCACCTTTCAGCTTAGTTTTTACTTCTTGTCTCTAACATTTTCAATTCCCTCCAATCTGTACGCACGCACCCACCTACCTTGAGTATTTTAACTTTGTTACTATTTCGTTGAATGTTTAAATTTTCAAAGAAAGATAAAATTAGTTGATCGACCAAATTTGAAAACAAGGATTACTTAATTGGTCCATTAAAAGATTCATATATATGTATATACATACATATATATATATATACACCATGTGAAAACCATAGGCAGTACGTTAGATCAATATCCTAATAATTGGTAAAAATAAGGAAATAAATTCTCAACTAAGCACAGCAACTCATCTCAAAATTCGGTTGGGCAGGCTCAGACACATAGCAACTTCTAGTTGGGCTTACTTCGTCCGTCTGACTGCATCGGACGTTATTCTTTAAAGCTCCCTTTATAAACACCCATTCTGTATCGCCCTTGGCACAATATCACTCTCCCAAAAAGAATCCCAAACCCCATTTCTTAAGAAGAAGAAGAAGAAGAAGAAGACTGTTGGGCTTTGCCCATCCACCCCTATTCAAACCTCCTATCTTCTTCTCCTTATTATTATATAAAGGATTCTTTCGTGCAAACTTTAATGGCCCAACCTACATTCATTGCCTTTGTTTGTGTTCTTATTCTGTCACGTTCGTTCATATCAGGTACTCATTGGCAAACATTGAATGATGTTTATAAGTTTTCTATGCTTAATTACCAGGATTTGGTTTCACGTTTGGATTTTTTTAACTAATTTATTTACATTGTAAGCAGGAGTGCAAGCAACAACCTTTACCATAGTAAACAAATGCGATTATACGGTATGGCCCGGAATTCTCTCAAACGCAGGTGTTCCGACGCTTTCTACAACAGGTTTCACTCTCCAAAGAGGTGAAACCAAAACCATTACCGCACCGACATCATGGGGTGGTCGCTTTTGGGGTAGAACCCATTGCTCACAAGATTCCACTGGAAAATTTTCATGTCTGACGGGTGATTGTGGCTCCGGGAAGCTAGAATGTTCGGGAAATGGGGCTGCTCCTCCTGCCAGTTTGGCTGAATTTACTTTGGATGGTGCTGGTGGTCTTGATTTTTTTGATGTGAGTTTGGTGGACGGTTACAACATCCCTATGTCGGTAACTCCTCAGGGTGGTAAAGGTCAAAATTGTACCAGCACCGGCTGCGTTGCGGATCTTAATGGCTCGTGTCCTTCAGAGCTCAGAGTGATGGGCGCAGACGGCAAAGATGGCGTCGCCTGCAAGAGTGCTTGCGAGGCCTTTCGCCAGCCTCAGTATTGTTGCAGCGGCGCGTACGCCACACCTGATACTTGCAAACCTTCTTCGTACTCGGAGGTCTTTAAGACAGCTTGCCCACGCGCCTACAGCTATGCCTATGATGATAAAACCAGCACCTTCACATGTGCGAATGCTGATTACACGATTACTTTCTGCCCTTCGCCTAACACTAGGTAAATTTCCTTCATTTAGCTCTTTTAACGTTAAAGAGTAACTTTGTCATGAAAAGAACTTTCTGTCGACGAAAAGCTGTAAACATGAAAACGTTGGCGTGAAGGTCCTTTCACGTAGTCACGGCGCCGTTCTGTCTGACAAAGGCTGTCAATAAAAACGCTGGCGTGAAGGGTCTGTCAACTCAGCGCAACTTTTCACGTTGCTCTGGGAGAAACACTAATTTGCAATCTTATGTCGCCTGTGGGCACGTCTAACCGTTGGGTTAAAAAAGCAAAGCTATCTGAAGATGTCATATCGTTTTTATTGGCGTTCCGGCCGAAAAAGATTAGCTGTCTAATTAATGCACGACCTTGGAGGATTAAGCTGAATTTAGTGCATCAATCCCGGTAACAACCTTTTCTACGAGCGAGAACTGCTCTGCCAGACTGACACAGTGCACGCCCATCGAAGTTCTATTACTGTAGGTAACGGGCAGTTCAGGAAAAGGGAACACATTAGCATTATTTGTCAACATAATTTAGTGACGTTGGAGTGTTTTTTTTTTTTTTTTTTTTTTTTGTTTTTTAAGTTCCAAGTTTTTAACGGTTAGTTTTGGTACGTAAATTGCAGCCAGAAATCATTGCAAGGGCAGACAGCTCAAGGGCAGACGGCTCAAGGGCAAAACACGGAAACAACAACAACGTCACCGCTTATCAACAGCGCGATGGTGTACGAAGGTGCCTTGGACGGAAGTGCGGCATCACCGTCCACGTGCACCCACGTGTTCGGATCACATTCGATTGCGGGAATTGGCATCACGATGGCCATTTGGTGCTCGTGGCAACTCTTCTAATTTACTCGCTAACTGTTATCTGTAGGGGGCCATATGGGGCCTTAAACTTTGGGCTATTGGGTTGGCGGGGGATGCCCCTAATATCATACATAGGCCTTTGTATAGTTGGTGGGTCCCATGGTATTGGCCCACATTGTCGTAGAATCCAGTCATGACAAAGGAAGCTCACCTGCCAATTTAGTTGAATTCAATTGGAGCCCCCTTCTCTCTATCTCGTGTCCATACTGTTTACTGTATTTAACAATTCAACTGCCAAATTTTTTTAGGTTCTTCTGTTTTTCCTTTTATTTTTTTAAGGTTCAATTTTTTTAATATATTCTAGGAGGGAATGGAATTCATTTGATTGTTGGTTTTCAAGAATCTATCAATGCTAGTAATAAATTTTATTACCAGTTTTTGTCTTGATGTTTTATTATGTCCTATTCATGTGTTTTTTGGAAGTTTAATTAAGGGTTTTGCTAACAATTATTTTTAAAACGTATATTAAGATTATTTAA
>JBBYHO010000015.1:23209574-23234476 GCA_038382025.1 Adansonia gregorii | reverse complement strand
TTTTTAATATTTCTTTACTCTAATTCTTATTGTCTATTGAGTTGTGAGTTATTGTTTGAATTTTCTTCAACGTGCACGTTACAAAAAATATACTATAAATACGTTGAAACTTTAAATATGATAATTGAATTTTTTTTACTATCAATTTAAGCTTTTAGAGATAGTTGATTGAATTTAATTTAACAAAAATGTTCCACTAGACCACGGTTTTGGAAATTAATGGCAAAACAGATGGAAGACTTTGACTCTTACAAACACAAATTCCATGGTCACTTCCAACAGTTCAACTGCGATTCCAACATCTGAGTGTGACTTAATTTGATCTACAAGTAATTTTTATTTTTCTTTATTTTTTTATCTGCTTTAGATGGATATAGTCAATAAATTACCACGGTCTTTTATACATTGCTATTCCATTTCCCAATGACAAATATGATTAAATCGAAACCCATTAACAAATATAGAACCAAAGAGTTCTTTTCTTGAAGATCTGTATGTACATGAATTTCGGCATGCATGGTGGTGGTCCTTGAGCCAAGCTAGCAAAAGAACTACATAATATCAGCAAAGTCATAATCAGAAATAAATTTGAGAAGTAAATGAGAACCACTTGTCCCTCTTCTATATCTATAGCAGCACCTTCTCTCTCTCTCTCGCTCTCTCTCTCTCTCACGTTCTAAGGTCCAGAAAGTGCCAGAGCCGGTCCTCATTTCTTCCTCTTCATAATGCTTTGTTATGGCTACGTGCGTCATTGTACTGTATCCTTTTTGAAAATCTCCCCCCTCCCCTTTAATCACATTGGCTATGGTATATGAGTTCTTCACGTAATTTGACGTTACATGCACCTTGTTTTAATGTTTGAGAGCCAATGTGTTTTTATTTAAGATAAAGAAACCTGTATTTATGCAAAATTTTCTCATATTTTCAATCGTGATACATATATATTTTCGAAGATTTGGATAAGGTTGAACTCATGGATCAAAGGGTTGCAGCTTTCAAAGGAAGCCACACCATATCCTGCATGTGATTGAAGTTTGTTTAAAATCAATAATATAGTATGAAAACTTGAAAACAGATACAAAGACGGATGTTGGGTCCAATAAAATCACCGAAAGCCGAGAGACATGATTATTAATTTCATAGGGGAGGAAGAAATTAAATGAAGGCCATGCTAGCTTTGCGCACAAAGCTTCTTCTCAAGATAAAACAATTAGGTCCATCGATATGAGGGTCTCAGTTCGTTTAACCAACAGTCTAGATTGGTAACAAGGGAAGAATGCTCTTACAATTGTAGCTTGTTATGTGCCTAAACCTAGATTGTCTCACTTTAATAGTTAGCTTTAGAAGTGTGATTTTTTGAAGATTTAAATAAATTGTTATGAAAGTTATCCATCTTATCTTTTAGTTGTAATCATTTGGAGGATGGTGACACCGACATTGCAATGTTCGTTGAGGTTACTAGATTAAAGTAACACAAAAACAGTTTGTACAGGCAGTAGGATTGCAAAACGTTGTGCATTATTATAGGCCTAACTGAAAGGTATGAGACTTAAATCTCAAGCTGAAAATATAAAATTTCTTAGTGAAATACGGATGTAAACTTTTCCATCTTACTAACAAACTTTTGGGGTGTAGCCAGCTGCTTAACCAGATATATTCAAGAAATTCCAGGTGTGACAATTTATCAAAACCACACAAGCAACTAAACTGAATAACTTTGGGAAAACTGAATCTGAAAATGAAATGAAGACGGGAGGCCCCATTTTACAGCTAAGGCCGTGAATCCGGAACGCCCAAGGACTTACGGACGTACCTTAAACGACTGGGATGGAAGTGAAGGTACTGTATAAGATGAAAGACACAATAAATGCCATGTTTCAGATACTGGTCTACTGCACAACTGTATTATTATCTGATGGCGTTTTTGGCATCCCATTTCAGGGAGCAAAATTCTATTGGAAGGGGTCCAAGCCAGCTGGATGGGATGAGTTGTTGTGTATGGGTCGGGGGAGGGGACGTACTAACCATATGCACCTTGAAGTTTCGATGAAATTTTGGTAGTCATTGCGACATTGGGAGTCGACCTATAGGTCAGACATTATCGCTTAGCTGAAAATTATGACTGTGACCGAAAATTTATAATCTCCCATAGCAACCTGGCACATTGAAAGTTCTTGGAAAGTTAAGCATATCAACTGTCGGTTGGATGATGACAATGCCGTACGTTATTGACATAGGCTACAATAGGAAAAAAAAGACGTAGATATGTACGAATCCTGGTCTTCTTCTAAGGATGCATCGGAGTGTGAATCCTACCTCTTACTTTGTAGTTGGCACCCCTTAATTGATTGGTAAGAAAATAAGAACGTTATTAGTTTAAAAATCATACATGAAAAAGACCTCGGATAAAGGATTGAAGACCAGGCTTGTTGCCCTTAAATTTCAAGATATTATCAGAGGACCGTGTTGGTGTTCTTTGGCAGCAAGTTTAGTAAGCTAGTGGAATGCCAGGTAAAGGTTGAAAATTTTTAAAAAAATTGGAAGATGTAGATAGACACCAGAGTTTTGTTTTCAATAGGCTTCAGAAAAAAGTTGGTGGAAAGGGAATTTGATGGAGTTTCAATGCATTTCGTTGTTTGCTTTGAATCAACTTTAATTATGACTATTTATATATATTTTAGGTTGGTTTTAAGTTGTGACAGATGTAAAATTAGTATCTTACTTGCTTTCAATCAACTTTAATTATGACAATTTATATCTATTTTAGGTTTGTGCTAAGACGTTAAGTTTTGACAGATGTAAAACAAGTGTCTTATATTATCAGTGTTTGCTGAAGCTGCAAGTGAGTTGGGAGCTCACCAAAAGTCTGCCATGTGCATGTCAGCTGAGTCTGACTTGATTATGGGCTGCTTCATTGGGCCTCATTCTTTCCCACACCCTTTTGTTATAGGCTGAAAATTAGCTCGGATTGGATTTGCTTTTGAAATGGGTGAGCGCAGGATGAGTAGGCTCCCATCATTAAATCTCATTGATGTCGAAGATTTGAGTTGAAGCCTTGTAGGTCACGGACAAGGTAGGAAAGGAAGATTGATGTCAAGCAGAAGATAAAACTTGAGAATTGGAGAGGAAGATAATAATTCATGATAGTTTTCGGACAGTAATGCAACAATACCAAAGGCGTTATTGCAGCTTCAAAGTCAACTTGAGTCGTCGGCAACATAACTAGTTCTTTTGACTCATTGAGATTTCAAACCAGCACAAGCCCTTAAAGGCAGTGACCTCAATTGATGAGTATCAATTCCCTTAAAAGAGTGAATCATAAACAATTCAATATACATTATATATATTATCCCACTACTGAATATAATCCACTTAAAAACTGAAAAGCCGATCACCAAGAGGTTGAACAAAGCCATAAAATTAGACTTTGAAATGCTAAACTTCACTACTGGAGCTGCTGAAATTAGGCTGAAATCTAAATGGTGCTCAACTTGAAACTATAGGACACTCTTTCCTCATTTCTGTAATAATTTTGCGGCAATATCTGATATTAAATTATGCATCTGAGAATATAAGAACAGCTACAGGTTGCTGACTTTGCCTCCTCTGCTTGCCAACTCTTGTAATATTTGACAAGGACTTCCCATCCTCTCAGGGCATATCAATCCGTCAGGAGGGTTCTCACAAGTTCTTGCATAGGTACTGGAACATGTTTCCAGTATAAAACCAAGGTTTATAAGTAGAGAATAATGGTGAATGATATCAACTTCTCAACATTTGCAATAGACCGGATTATAGACTAAACATTTATCTTCAGAAATTACTGTCATAAGCCATTATATCATAGACCCTCATCATGATAGATTTCTGGATTATTGGATTCTATTTGGCTTAATATATTTTCTTATTTTAAAGTAAGTTCAACAACATTTCAAAGGAGCAACAGGTCTGGAGTTTAAATTCAAGCATTTGGAACCCTTTTGTCTACACTCAAACTGCGACCTTCTTTAGGGAAAAAATTTTATGTCTAATACATGAACCTTCTTCCTTCAATAATTACTATCAGCTATTGTTCTTTCTTCAAAGAGAATCGAACCCTTAGACAGGCTCCTTAATTAAAGGTCCACACCAATATTTTGTTCTGCTTTGTTGCAGGGAAAGGAAGGTATAAGCTGAATCAGTCAAATATCAATTAACAAGCTAATCATTAAGCCCAACATACAAGGGGGGAAAAAGACTCAACTTTATCTTGTTAATTGTTAATGAAACTTAACAGAAAATGTGGTAAACCTCATGATTGTTCCACTTCTTAAGTAGTTTAAAGATGTAAGTACGAGGCACAATCATGTTTGTCTCAACCAAATCATTATCCTAAGCCTCCACTCTTAATAATGTCATCTTAACTCTCCTCAATTTCATCATGTTTTACTATTTACAAATTCATTTTATTTTATTTTTTAAAGTTTTTCAAATATTGGGTTTTCTTGGACCTGTGATTGGTCCAGGTACGGAGGATAAAAACTATGAATAGCTAGTTAGGACCACAAATTCTTTGGCTTAGAATTGCCTAAAAATCTCATCAACAGATTTAGTTGTTTAGCTTTAGACAAACTTAACCAATCAATGAATGATCATAGCTTTCGTTAATAAGGCCACCAAAGAATATCAAAAACATTGTAGAATTTTTGGCATGTCAGATTCGGGCGCCACCACTTTAGGTGGAAAGATAATAATTGGGGAAAAAGATATAGATGAAACTTTTAGCATTTTAATGGAGGATTTTGAAGTATTCATCAATGAATCAAGAGAGTGAAACTGAAAACTTGCAACGGCAGAGACAGTATTATTCAAGTATGAGCTCGATTCCTTCTATGTAGGCCCCGCAACTCTTCGAAGTCATAGGTTTAAGACCTCTTTAAGGTGTTTTTATGGGACAATGAGGGTCACTGCTCATCATTCAGCAGCACAACCCTTTGCCTCTTTAACTTTCCAAGTATATCATGCAGAGAATTGGCTTATTTCAGAATCATCCATAGCAAACAAGCAACATATATATATATATATATTAGAAGCAGACAAGCAATATTAGCTTAACAAAATGTCATGTTGAAGATAAATCTTATGTTGCTCTAATAGAATCATCCATAGCAAACAAGCAACTACTGCTTGTAGTTGATGATAAATCTTTTATTGCTTTAATTCTTCATTTTTTTTTTAATATTCGTACTCGATACTTATGTCTGGCATATTTTCAGATATAATCCTTCAAGACCCTCCAAAGATGTGAAAAAACTAAAAAAAAAAAAATTGAACATGCTTGTATCTGATATTCACACCTGAATTTGAGTAACATAAGATAAATTAATCAAGGAACTAAAATAAACAAACTACATTGCGAGAAAAAAATGAAATGAAACTCAATACAAATGATTTGGGCACATGGTGTTTGCCACTTTGAGCCTTGCAAATAGAATAAGCACATTCTTTTGAAAACCTCGCCCTTTTTTAAACTCTTCACAATGAAACACACATATGATAGCAATTACACTTCCCGGAGGGCAGCTGGCAAAGCAAATAACCAGAGAGAGCTTTGTTATATACAAGTAAAATCAAAGCAGTGAAAACCTACACCCAGGTTAATTAAACTTGCTGATCTGCAATGAAGCTCTTTCGTCGTTTCCAAAAGATTCTTATGCGGCTCTTATTTTCTCTTCCTTCTTGTGGATCTTCTGGCACGTCACCTATGACTAACCAGCAAAATAACTGTGACAGGTTTGATCCACCCAAGACTTCATGCAGCTCTTATTACTCTTCCCACTCGCATTACGATGAGGCCATTGCTGACTGCATTGAGTTCTTTAACAAGTCATCACAGCATGGGATTTTGGATGGTCGAAAATCTGATGTTTTGGTTTGATCTTATGCCTTGGGTGCTGTTCTTCTTCATTATATTTTTTCTTTTCTTTACCTTTGAATTTTTTTTAATAAAAAAATAACTGCTTTTTGAAAGAATTCGATTAGGCTCTTCCTTCGTGGGTTACGAATCTACCGTAGGAGACATAGGAAAACTTGGAATGTTTGTTCTTTGTTTGTACATTGAGAATAATCTTCTTATGAAATATGTATTTGCTTGTTTTGACTTACATCAGGTTTGTTGAAGCTCCACCTTACAATTGGTTTGCAAATTCATGTATCTGTGCCATGGTTGTATATTTTGTTTGTGTTTAAGATTTTTTATTTGAGTTTATATTCAATGTAATGACATTATATAATAAATCTATATATTATCAGGTACAAATCATATTACTTTATTAAAATTTTTTAAAAATAAATATAAATGATTTTTATTTTAATTAGGTGACATGATTTGATTTACTGACAATGTATAAATTTATATATTATCGGTACATTAAATATAAATCTATTTTATATTTTATAAATTTTGATATAATAATAATTTGTAGTACATTGGTTTTGAGACATGTATTTATGTTGTTTTGTAATTTAACTTTTTATCCGTGTTATATTCATATAGTCGTATTTAATATTATATAATTTACTCCAAGTAGATTTTAAAGAGTTTAATCACTTCTTAGACCCCAAACATTTTAATGTGCTAACTGGTCTACTTGAAGATCTGGCAAGCTCCCTCTCCCTCCCTTTTTATTCCTTCCCCTAACCCTTTCCTAACAACAAAAATCAATGAAATGAATAAAAGAGATATAATAGCTGAAAGTAGGTCCAAATTTGCCACAAGGTAGAAAATGATGTGATTTAGAACTTTATTTTATGACTCTCATAAAACATTCACAGCCTTCTAATGTCTTAGACTGCTAGAAGTGTATATACAAAAGAAATAGGAAACCTCGCAAAAAGAACAAGATTTTAGTTGATATTATTGGTGGAACTGATTAACTATAAGTATTATGCTCGAACTGTGAAGTAGTTGTTCAGGGACTAGATGCAACTTCTGGGTTTCTTTTTTTCTTGGAAAATATCCCTCCAATCAGAGGGATCAATGGCTTCTTCTTCTTCTTTCTTAGTGAAGGGTGTCTCTCGAGTTTTTCCACAACTTGTGGAACAATAACTTGAGTCGAAGAAGGTGGATTCGCAAATGTCACGTATCTCTTCTTTTGAAACTCTGTTCCTGTTCCTGCTTCTGTTCCTTCTTCATTTGATGCTTGTGTTTCTTTGATTTCGAATCTTGCCGAGCCTGCGACAACCTTGACATCTTCGATCTCAAACTCCATCATCAGTTTTTCGATTTCTCGTTCCTTCATTTGTTGCAGCTCTCTCTTTGTTCGTTCAAGCTCTTCTTTAAGAGAAAAGAGGCAATTTGCCATTACCATACTCTCTTCTCTGGCCTTTTCAAGGTTATGTTTTGTCTCCTCAAGCTCAGCTGCAACAGTTCCCAGCATGGAAGAACCATGTCCACTTGCTTCACCGTGCATCTGTCAAACAATTCCAGAATTCAATTGATGATTTATAAGACTGCGGATACATTTTCGAAGGAAACTGTAGACTATGACAGATTAGATGCTTGCTTGCTTGCTTGATGGATAATCCCCCCTTTCTAAAGTTTTAATGGAGATATGGAGTTATCTTCATCAAGAACAAAGATTGATTCCTTAAAAAAAAGCTTTAGAGTACCCTAATAATTATTATATTAACACTTTCTCTCAGCCACAAGCAAGCATCAGATAAAGAAACTCGGAGTTGAAAAACCACCGCAAAGATCTAATCAATGACTAACATATAATATAACATGAAGGGCAAAACATAATATTCAGTTTTTTCTTTTTAATAATAACATAGGATTATATCATTGTGACATGAGATTAAACGTTTTTAGTGTTGAAAAGTGGAAACGTCAAATCAAAGTAGTCAAGCATGGCTAACAAAGAAGGGGAAATGAGAAACTGGTTACCTCTTTGAGCTTGGTGGCATAAAGTTCAGCAGCTAAGACTGTATCACCGAACAAGGCAACGGCCTCTTTAACAGACTTGAATGGTGCCCTGGTATCGATTTCTGCCCTCTTGATCATCACAACTCCACCTTCACAGTCCATGCTCATGAACGTTGGCAGGGAAATGAATGAAGCTAGGAAGTTGGCTCCTACCAATGAACCCTGTTTAACTAGGATATTTTGTAAGAGGAAGAATGGGAAGGAGAGATTGGAGTTGGTTACAAAGTAGCTAAAATATTGATACGAGGGGCGTGGGGGGAGCAAAAGGAATATCGTGGGAAGGGGAGCTTCGTTTCTTCGCATCCACTCCACTGGAATCCTTTCATATGGGCTTCGCCTAGTTCATTCGGCGCAAGAGAGGGACTCCTTAACTACACCCAACGGATCAAAGGGGCCTGCATCTCTCACTGTGAGTTTGAGGGCCCTCCCCTACATTAAAAGACTAATTTTGCATAAAAATTCATAAACTAAAATTAAAAAAAAAAATTATAAATATTGAAATTTAAATTTTAACTTGATGGATCACATTTGTTAACAGCCATTGTAATCAAGTTAAACGTCGAGTTTCTAATTTTGCTAAATTTATTTTTACTTTTTTTGTTCACCAATTATAAGTGAGGAATTCATGTTGCTTTTTCCACAAATAAAAGACATTATAATCACACCAAAAGGATGTTCCACAATTACAAAACAAGTCACTTAGCTGGTTAATCCTAATAGTAACAGTTTTACCCTTTTCAATAGAGTGAAAATTTAAACTTTCTTGATTTAATGAATCCCCAAAAAACAAATTTGAATTTATTCATTTTTGTTGTCAAGTATGTACATATATAGTGGCCTACCATTGAATTTCATGGTGTTGAACTTAAAAACCACACAACTTTTGTCTATCATTGGGATAAAAAAAATTATTATTAACATCAAATTTTAAATTTTAAATTTATTAAATATTATATCAACGAACTCAGGCTAACCTAGACTATTCCTTTTACTTTAATAAACTACTTTCGGGTTGACATGCAATACCCATAGAAGAAGCCCAACACTTCACTTAAGAACCCAAGTGAACCCAAAAAGCGAAAAGGTATTTGCACGTCCACTGCGCAAGTTAGTATTTGCCTTTTTCTATTTCACTTTATAATGCGCCAAAAATCAGACCGTTGGAGCCCCCTTTTCGAATCTCAACGTTTTAAATTTTTTTTTTTTAGCTCTCAATTTCGAAGAAAAGAAATTCTTTCTTCTTCTTCTTCTTGACCTTTTAATTCTGCTATTAAGGAGTTCGCAATGGGCGTGAAAACGCGGTCTCAAGAGTCATCGGAACGTCAAAAGTGGAATAAAATCTTTGAGGGTTTAGTTAAGATGCTTAAAACCCAGCAACAACAGCTTGAAACTCTGGCTAAAGAAAGAAAGATTCTCGAAGATCGGATCAAGATGCAATATGAACGGTGGGTCTCTGATGTTCGCCTCTATGAGGATCACATTTCTCAGGTAAGAGTTTTAAATTTAAGGTTTTGAGGGTTTCTGGTAACTTTATGGTTTTTTTTCTTGATTCCTCTAATTTGAGGGTTAATATGGAGGGCTTTCGTTATATTTCTGTGTTTAGATGAAGCGTGATTTGGAATTAGAAGACATGGCTCGTGTGCTTGAGGCTGCTAAAGCCGACATGATGGTAGGATTGAAGCACAGAGAAACTTATGTTTGCAAAATGAAATTAGGTATTGGTTTTTTCCATTTAATATTGATTCATTTTTCAAGTAATTTGTTTTGGTTTAATTCACTACAGAGGAAACAAACTTGTGATTAAGTGATCACTGTGACGATTAGTTTGGATGCGAATTCGTTTTTGTTGAATCGAATTCATGTTTTGAGGATTACACTTATAAAAAAATTGATATATATATATATATATATATATATTTTTTGGTAATTTAGTAATGGTTTGATGTTTACATTCTCTGAATTGGTTTATTGCAGAGGAAACAGAGGATGAATTGACTGATTTCAGAATCTTGTTTGACATTCTCTGTAAAAATTCAAAAGTAAGTTCCCATGACTTTTCTCTTTTTTCATAATTTTATACATTGTACAACTTCTAAGCTTTTAATCTTTTCATTATATTCAGGATATTTCTCAAAGGGACCCCATAGAAATTAAAAAAGGAATTTCGGGACGTAAGCATAGTGGTTCGAAGTCTGTTGCTTTGAAGACATTGGAAGATGATTTAAGAAGGGTACAGCTTGAATATAAAAATCTTGTTTCAGAAAAGAGTTCTCAAGTCGTTGCGCTTATGGCAGAGAATAAGTTTGCACGGTATCAGCTCAATGTTCTGGAAAGTCAGTGCATGGATAAATTAAATAGCAAGCATTCTGAACTTGAAAAAGCTAACAGGCGAGTTGAGGCACTTATTTCCAATATGGAGGAGCTGAGGTCATCCAATGCTGAAAAGGATGAAATAATTGAGAAATTAAAAGCTGAAGTGTCTCAGAAGGAGGCTGATGCTAGTAGATTCCATGAAGAAGTTTCTAAAATTTCTAAGGAGGTAGAATTGTTAAGGAAGTCCAGAAATGCTTCTTGTACACCTGTAATAAAACGTTGCACGGAAGGCAAAAGAACTTCTATTCTGGGAGGTAAGAATGGTGGCAGGGATGGATGCAACATTGTTGTGAAGAAAGAAAACTCTGCTCCTTCTGTTCCTGATCTTCTGAAAGAAGATGGAAAGGTACTTTTTTATCGATCTAGCTTAAGTAATCACCACTGAGAAAGTTAATGTTCTTGATCTCATATATTTCCCCAAATAGAACATGAAGGCTATGCATTTGCTGACATGTTAAATTTTGCAGGCTGAACTTATTCTGTTATGATATGTTAATAGCATTTGTGAATCCTGTTGTCTATTCTTATGCAAAGAATCTATCTAACCAAATGTTTACTTTCCTATTGTCTTTTAGGGAAGCAGGAGCTTGAAGAGAAAAAAAGATGATACTAGATCCATTTCTGAGACTCCAAAACTGTTCACTTCTACATTTAAAGTTCCCAGACTGAAAGCCTCCTCTCCCATGACAAGATGACCTGTACCATCTTCTTGGCTTTCAAGCTTGCTCTTCGATGCATTTTTTTGTCTATTCAGCTGCAATCTTGGCAGTTTTAACCAAATATATATTAGTTCCATACCCTGAAGCAAGTGTTTATGTATTTTTAAGCAATGATCTTCTGTACAAGTCTAATTATTAATGAACTAGTGTTTGTGGTTCTCATATCAATCTGGCATCTTTTTTTTTGAGTGGTGGATGCTATTATGCTGATAAAGAAGGTTGAGTGCATAAATTCTAAGCCCAAATTTATGGCTGATAAATGTGTCGTCTAATAATGTGGAAAACAGGTCAGTGCATCTAGGGAAAGCTCAGAATTTTGCAATTGAGAGAGCCTTGTAAATGAAATGTGATTAACAAGGTGATGGTAAACACTATCTTGGTATATGATAAGAAGGATTAGAAAGTATTATTATTAAAGGCCAACAACCTTTCAGTCTAATGATTAAGACTGAATAAAATTCACTTGTATGATTCTGCCTAAAGTCTAAGCATCCTGTCCTAGTTCCAACTTATCAAAAGAATGTTGCCTCTTGTATCAATAAAGCCCATCTCTAGGCCACTCCGAAAAGCTACTAATCAGGTCTCCAAATATTTGGAGATCAAGCTTACTAATATCAGACATGATTAAACATAATTATAATATAACAATAAATATAGTACAACACTAATATACGAATTGTCAAATTTAACTGTATGAAACGAAAGTTGGATGGGTAACAGACCATCGCCACTCACCAGAAGCACCGCCACTGGCAAAAGCATGCCCTAAATTAAAGTATACATATTTAAAACAAAAAGATTGCAGACATACAGAGAAAAGAATTTATTCTTCATGGTTTCATGCAAATCAAATAGGAGGGAATTTTGCTATATGATTTTAGGCTTAACTTCAATAAAGAGAAGGAGAAGTATCCAACTTTGAGTTGTGCTTTGGGCTTTGGCTGAATTTATTTATTAACGACATCGTTTCGATCTAGTAAAGCGTGCTTGGTTAGGGCTTGGAGGGCCTAAAACGGAGCGAAGATCATCCATTTTTTTTGGAAGTCGCAAAATAAAAAACCCGAAAAGCAGGTCATAGGGGTTTTTATTCTGCGCTGAAGGAGTTGAGAAATCACAATCCGTTTTCTTTTCTCTATATTTTCTGTGGAAATAAAGACCGAAACTTCTGATTTTATAGAGGATTAAGGATGCCGTCCGAGGATTCAAAGCCAGTGAAAAAAGAGGAACCTGAGGATGATGAAGCGGGTAAGAAAAGCTTGACTTCGATGCTGGAGAATCGTAAGAAGAAACCTTCAAGTAATAGCAACAATGCTGCTGTTTATAATTCGAAATTGCGTCCCAAAGAAGGCAAAGTGAAGAAAGAAGAGCCGGAAGACCATGATGACAATGAAAAAGATGAAGACTTTAAGGTACCCATCAAGGGTTCTTCATCTGGGTCACGCGCCAAAGTAGCAACCAAGCTGAAAAAGGAAGAGAGTGATGATGAGGATGAAAAACCCATTTCCAAAAGAACCTCCGCTACTAAAGCAGATAAGGTTTTTTATTTCGTTTTTGCTTTCTCTTTGTCAAAAAGACCCTTTTTTTGTTCTGTTTGGTATTTGCAGGAAAAAAGTATCGAATTTCATGTGTTTGTTGTTTTTCCACTATTAATTTTTAAGGAAAGGGAGCTGAAGAAAAAGAAGAAAAGGGGGGAAGAAAAGAAAGCGGCAGCTGGAAAGGAAGGGAAGCGAGAGAGGAAGGTTTATGATCTGCCTGGTCAAAAGAGAGACCCTCCTGAAGAGGTACTCGGACTTCAACGTTTATGTTTGGTCTATTTTCCTGTGTTTTTGAGTAATTTATCATTGTTGCACTCTTCAATATCAGAGGGATCCGCTGCGGATATTTTATGAGACAATGTACAAGCAAGTTCCGCATAGCGAAATGGCTCAATTCTGGTTAGACATAATTCCTCAACTTTAACATTTTTATGGCTAGCGTAATGCATTTGTATTGGCTTGTTTACTAGAATGTGTGCAAGATAAGGGTAAGGATAATGATTGTTTAGAAGAAATCATTTTTAGCGGCTGTTCGCTCTATAAACTCATTCTTTTGAGGACCAAAGCTATGTTTGTTACTTTCCTTGGCTTGAATAGATTTACTTTGTGTTTGCCTTAACAAAGACCAGTGCAGTTGAGAATGGAGAATAAACAAAGTTGATGATAAACTTCTCAAGTGCATTTGCAAATCCGAATAAGAAAAGCATCCGACCCTTTTCTGATAAGATAAAAATGAGATGGACATTTCTTTCTTGAGCGGATTATCTTGGCCGTAGGTGGAGGGTCAAGGTTTGTTACTTAGGTTACTATATATTCCTCAGTCAGATTTATTCATAGAATTATTACAAAAGATTGCCAAGATGGAGTTAGTGCAACTTCAGGTGTGTAAAAGTGGATTTTGATTTTGGATCTAGTGATAGTTCTGCTTCTTCTTTCGTAAGTCCTCATTCTGTATCCAAAGCAATGAATTTTCTTTTCTAATACGCGGAATTTTCTTATTTGTTCTCTCTCATTTTCCTAATTGTGCCCTTGCCCCAAATTTGATAAAGAAAATAAATTTACTGCATTTGAAACTGCTAGTATTGTGCCAAATGGTCTGTAATTCAGGCTTTGTGCAATGCAAGAACATTTTCTTCCAAATCTCTTGCAGAGTGTCCAAATCCACTGATTCCTTACCCCATATTTTCCTTAACAATTCAGTGCTTTATCTAAATACTCAGGCAATTAGATCTAAATCCTCAGGCAATTAGAGTTCTCCTTAACTCAGATTAGAAGTGTAATACTGCCATATGTTGCTAATTTATGATGGTGATGATGATTTTTCCTTATCTTATCAGGTTATTTTAAACCTTGTCATCTCTTTATACCCATTCCATTAGATCAGCGCATCAGTATAGTACAAGTTGACTTGCTAAATCATTTTACATATAAAAAAATCCTTCCTTATGACTTATTTCATTTATCTTGGAATACATATTTTCTGTTTACCGTTGTATTGTGTAATACCTTTATAAAGAAGCATGCATTCTTATGTAATTGCAGGATGATGGAATCTGGTTTGCTCCCCCTAGCAGAAGCAAAGAAAGTCTTTGAAAAGAAACAAAAGAAGAATCAGCAGCAAAAGCTGATTTCTCCAATGAAAGCTGCTTCAGCTGTGAAGGGTGGCACAAAATCCGTCACTGTTAAGAAAACTCCTCCAATCTCCACGGGCTCTTCGGACAAAAAGAGAACAGATTCCAAGGCTGCCCCAAAGCAGATCAAGAAACGCAAGGCTGAAGAAAGCTCCGATGACGACTTTGAGGATGTTTTGGCTAGTAGAATGAAGAAAAAGAGAGCAAACTAATTATGTTTTTCACGTTATCCGATTGTTTCTAGTTTGTTCTGCCGTGGTACTTACTCATTCGATCTTCATTGATTAATTGTGCCAATACTAATTCAATTCTGGCGTGATTGAACTGGTCTTAAATGGTTGTTGCTTTGTTAGTAAACATTCAATGAAGACTGGAAGTGTTCAAATCGCACACCCCACCCCTACATTTTTTTTTTTTTGGTTGTCGTACGTTTTGCGTTATGGCGGCAAAACTAGTGACTAGTAAACACCCTAAAAACTCTTTTTCAGAAGTAAGAAAAACAAGCATTAAAATGCTAAAGCCTATGCAGAAGCATATTTTGCAATTCTCCCTCATGAACCATTTTAAATTCCTCAGCCAATATTTCGGGTTTTTGTTTAGTAATAAAACAGATGGTTGGCAATAGCCATATGACAACTTGATGTGTGATTATTGATACTATTTTATGAAGAGCGTAAGGAAACTAGGACTGAAAATGACATTATCTTTAACCAGTCCAATTGGAATGGCATTCCAACGTTAAAAGGAAAACTACTAACTTTTTTTGGCAAGCACTTTCCCAAACATTATGGAAAGCAGAAAAGGAAGAGAGAGAGATTGTATTCCATTTAGCTAAATGGATAAAATCTTAACTTGTTTCCTAGGTATAGTTTTGGACCCAGAGCCCCAACCTGGACCCATATCACCAATCCACTCGAGAACCCCAATCTGCAAAAACAAAAGCTAGACCGTCCATATGTTTAACCTTAGTTCTGCTCCAGGGTTTAGCCCTGGTTAAGTAAAGCCTTTCTAGGGGCTTCCAGCAACCCTAGGGAACATTGGGTATATAAATTTTGAGAAGCTTACACTGCTCACATCCTCATCGGCCTGCCTGCAAGACTACAGTCAAGTATATGTTTTTTTTTTTGTTTAGATGCTCTGATCTATGGGAGTTATATGATTAATTTATAATTTTTACAATATAATAGTGCAAGTAGGAGAAACTAGGAAAGAAAAAAAACGCAAATGATGAGGATCATTTTGGGTATGAGAAGCTCGCGAAATTTTTAATGCGAGCGATGTTTGCACCTCATACTTCCATGACTCTGATGCGTACTTCTATATTGTTCTTTCTATATTACTACTACTATTATATTGATAAGTGGGGAAATTTCCTCCCTTTTTTTGGGTTCCATTAGTTTGTCGTCCATATTTAGTTCCTTACTGTGTCTCTAATTATGTCATATTTGTTTCTGTTTCAACCTACAGCTGGTTTTTCCCAAGTTATTATGTCATATCTGCTGAAGAGAAGGCTTTGTTTGTGTTAAAGCCCATCGATTAGCTTGTCAGAAACAGATCCGTTGGCCTCCTATCCGCAATCATAAATCATGATTTGATATACTTTTTTACAATGAAGATCTGACACCTCAAATCTGCAAAATTTCTCACTTCTTTTTTTTTAACTAAAGAATGTAAAATTCTAATGTAATCATTTGCAATTTAGAGTCAAGCTTAGTAGCTATGGGTTCCGATTTCTATTAGATGACGAGATCGTTGCCATTTCTCTGCGAGGAAAGGAGAACTCCATATCAGAAAGGGCTGCTGGAGCCTGAAGGTTATATTTTTTGACCTTGAATTTCATGGGAGATTAAGGATGTGAAATTTTTCTTATTAGATGAAATGAAAGAAGATGGGTCATGCTCGAAGAAGAACTTCCTAACAACTACGAAAACTTTATATCGAATTGGGATGAAGTTATAAAACGATTAAAGGTTGACAGAAAAATGTGGATGTAAACTTGTATTGGAACACAAGGCCTGCATCAAAATGTTTAGCAAAACACATCAATTAAATTTTCAGAAATTTTCTGAACATTTTAAATCAATCAATAAATTCAGTTTGAACACGATGGACAAAATAAAACAGAATTCTGTTATATGGAAAAATTTGAAAAAAAAAAAAAATCAAACGACACATCATGGGAAACACAAGGGAAAGACAAAAAAAATGAACACACACAGATGGCCACGTAAGTGTTGTTGAGGCAGGTAAAGGTTACCTTTCTCTTTATGGCCCACCGGTAATTGCCGACGCATTTTAGGACTCAGAGTTCTCCTCCAGACCGTCATCCTCGAACTCAGCCTCATCCTCAACAGTCGCATCCTGGTATTGCTGATACTCTGCCACCAAGTCATTCATGTTGCTTTCAGCTTCCGTGAACTCCATCTCATCCATTCCCTCACCTGTATACCAATGCAAAAAGGCCTTGCGACGGAACATTGCTGTGAATTGCTCACTTACCCTCCTGAACATCTCCTGGATTGATGTCGAGTTCCCAACAAAAGTAGATGACATCTTCAAACCCTTTGGTGGAATATCACAAACACTGGACTTCACATTATTGGGAATCCACTCCACGAAGTATGATGAATTCTTGTTTTGAACGTTAATCATTTGTTCATCTACCTCTTTGGTGCTCATCTTGCCTCGGAACATGGCTGAGGCTGTCAGGTAGCGACCATGGCGAGGGTCAGCAGCACACATCATGTTCTTGGCATCCCACATCTGCTGAGTCAGCTCCGGGACGGTGAGAGAAATGTACTGCTGGGAACCACGGGATGTGAGTGGTGCAAATCCAACCATAAAGAAGTGAAGTCGTGGGAATGGGATCAAGTTCACGGCCAACTTCCGGAGGTCAGAATTCAGCTGTCCAGGGAACCTTAAGCAGCATGTTACACCACTCATAGTTGCAGAAATCAAGTGGTTCAGATCTCCAACTGAAAATTAGAAGTGTAGTGTTAGCTTCAGCATTTTTAAATTTGTTTCAGGCTATAGCAAACTATCCATCAAAATGAATGTCATGTCACTCACAGCTTGGGGTGGTGAGCTTAAGAGTCCGGAAGCAAATATCATAAAGCGCCTCATTGTCAAGGACCATGCATTCATCAGCATTCTCAACCAGCTGGTGCACGGAGAGGGTGGCATTATAAGGCTCAACAACTGTGTCAGAGACTTTAGGTGAAGGGAAAACAGAGAATGTCATCATCATCCTGTCTGGATATTCCTCTCTGATTTTTGATATCAGGAGAGTTCCCATACCAGAGCCCGTGCCTCCTCCAAGTGAATGGCATACCTGGAAGCCTGGTCCAGAAGTAGCATTAACAAGTGAGCGTGATTAGCCAATTCAAAATGAAAATTGCCATTGATTACTAGCGGCAAGCCAATAGGATTTTATTGCTAAACAGTAACAATTCAACTCAGGATTTTTTTTCAAACTAACCCTTCCCCTACAAGGAAAAGAATTCAGTGGATAGATAAGATTATCATGCTTGACAATTTACTAAATACCAGGAAGCAAACAAGGTTTAAAAAAAAGAAGAAAAAACAGAAAACAAAGATCCACTTTTTCCAGATCCAATCGTGACAATTTACAATTACTGTGGCACCAACAACCTATGTTGCTCTAATTTTCATTTTTTTTGAAGTACTTGTATCCAGCACTGACGTCATATATATATATATATATATATATATATATATATATATAGTCAAATAAGGGTATGAAGATATGATCTTTCAACTACATGAAAAAAACCTTAAAAAAATTGAACATGTGTCAAACTTACGCCCATAGTCAACATTTAAAGCCAAGTCCAAGTAACATAGCTGAAGACTGCAATGCATAGCGAGAAGATCAACACTACTCCAAACCGTGCACATAAATAACCTAACCGCTCATGGAAAGTTTCTCATATTACCAGAGCCAACAACAATCCATTGAAAACGATGGCAAAAGTAAGAAATAGGCCATTATCCTTCTTTTACTCGACATTATGACACAAAATGTGCCAGCCTACCTACTTAGGGTTCCCTTAATGTGACTGTACCTCAATAATCTAATATTATCATCGTACACAACGTGGTGTTGTATATTTCACAGCAGTCATACCGTTATTAGATGATGACAGTAATTTTCCTTTTCAGATAGATCTGGATCCAGAGACCTGTTTTTTATTTTTTTTTCCTTCCTTTTTGATAGGTTTATACTTACAATTCTTCAAATTTTGGGTTAAAAAAAACTGATGCTCGTATCAATACTAGAATTTACCATGTGAATTATTTTTAGACGGACACCATAATCACATGGTTATGCATTTATGCATGTTAGTTATGATTCTCCTTGCTCATTTAGATATATTTTTCTTCAAGATTGAGATGTTAAAAGGTGGCCAAACTATAATAATGGTAAGACATCCATTCATATAATGAGGCGCTTGTAAGGGCCCCCCAGGCCCCACCAAATGCATTAAAAGGTTCATCGAGCGCTCTAAGATCGAACTTTATGTTAACTTTGGCAAAGAAAACTAGAATATCAGAAAAAATGTCTGTACAACAAAGGACAAAAAGAAACACAGATGGATAATCACAATCACAACAAAAAATAAATGTAACTCATATAGAAAAATAGATCTGCTTATTTAGATAATTATATATATATATATTTGTTCACACCAGACAAAAGAAGCTTACTAATAATAGCCCAGTCTCGCTGACAAAATATGAATATTGTTTAGAAAACTACGTAAATAGTTACCACTAGGCAAAAGCCAACTAAAGATAAAAGAGTAGATTGAAGAAAGAAGCAGTCCTTCCATATCATTTTCACAAATAATTATTATCAAGCATACAATTCAAGATCTTAGTATCTTACGGTTCCTTGCAGTTTGTTTTGGTAGGTAAAATGAGATTATTTCCCCTTGATGTGCTCCTTAACGAAACTTTGGGAATTAAAAGATCAACAGCAAAAGCAGTTCTATATCGTTATCATGAAAGTGAGACGGTAACTCGAATAGATAAGAGTTTCAAACTTTGAGGTGAAAACAGAAAAGAGCATAGCAATTATGTTGGAATGGATCAAGTAAAATGCCATTAAAAATATATTATTAGAATCAATTCCGCGAAAATCCACGCAGATTTGGCCAAATATAGATTTCTAAGAGGAGCAAGAAAACTAAATTTCGATTACCATGAAAATGAAGAATGCATACCTTGCAAGCAATCACAATTCTCAGCCTCTTTACGAACAACATCAAGAACAGAGTCAATCAACTCAGCTCCTTCAGTGTAATGACCTTTGGCCCAATTGTTTCCGGCACCGGATTGTCCAAACACGAAGTTATCAGGCCTAAAGATCTGGCCATAAGGACCGGATCTGATACTATCCATAGTACCAGGTTCAAGATCCATGAGAACCGCACGAGGCACGTACCTTCCACCGGAAGCCTCATTGTAATACACATTGATACGCTCCAGTTGAAGATCGGAGGATCCATCTCCATTGTACCTTCCGGTAGGATCGACGCCGTGTTCGTCGCAGATCACTTCCCAAAACTTGGAACCAATTTGGTTCCCGCATTGGCCCCCTTGAACGTGAAGGATTTCTCTCATGGTTGTTTGGTTGAAAATGAAAAAGAAAACAGAGAGATTTAAAGGCCTTTTCCCTTTTTTTTTTGGTTTGTTTGGGAAAGGAAAGGAAACGAAATGAACGGAATTTGGTAAGGGGAAAAGGTTAAGAAGGAACTGCCAATAATGGAGAGGAAGATGATGACAGTTTGCGGGGGGTGAAAGATCCCCACGTTGAGAGATTGAACGAACCGTGACGCGCCATTCAGCATATATTTCGGAAGTCTATTCTTAGATCACTACGGTAGTTATTACTTTAATAATTAGCAGAAGGGCGCCAAATTGGAGGAGATGCCACGTGTTCAAAGATTATAAAAGTAGGCCGATTCTTGGACTATCTAGGCACATCAATTGCTTCGTTGGCCCAATTTTCTTAGAAACGGGCTCCTACACATAATTGCTGGATTTTAAATAATTATATATATATATATTGTTAATCTTGTTTATATAAGTTAAAAATTTTAATGACGATGGATTGGAATAATAATTATTTAATAACCGAGATAGTTTCTCTTATATTATATTGAAACTTAAAAATGGTAAGATCTAGGTTCATAAATGGATCATGGATCGAACCATGAAGATAATTAATTTTTACACGACACAACGATTAAAATGGACCCTTTTACTCTTTCGACTTTCTTTGTACTAAAATAAAAATAAATGCAATTATCCAAAAGTGGAAAAAGATGCCAACCTGAAACGTGACAAGGGGAAGAAGTACACCAATTTCTAGCTGTAAATACATATGTTCAACAATCAGAATTGTTCTTCCTAAAAAGAGAAAAAAATGGTTGAAGAGCTCAGTTTCTTTAACTTTCTTTGACATATATGGAAAATAAGTTACAACATCATGTGCCAAGCCTTCTCTGGTTGCATTGCAATGGCCTTTCTTATGGAACACAGGAAAGAAAAACGCAAAAACTCTTAACACATCGATTTTCTCTTCAACCTTCAGTGTGTAGGCGTACTCTGTTGTCTGCATCACAGCAACCAGAGAGAATTTAATTATGAAATACTTTTGAGGGCCAAAAACTTTTGAATTGAATTGAGATCACGTTGTTATGGAATTCGTAATTACGGAATAGTAAGCCTAGGTCAGTAACCTGGCGAAATTGAAGAGATGAACTCAGATGCATCAGTATCTTAAAGTTCAGAAGATAATAGAAGTTTGAAGTGAAGGCACATCTTCATATTAGATTAACTTGGTATTATATGATACATGAGTTACATGATCAGAATTTACAGATTATACAATTTACAATTCTTTTTTATGTAGAGGTAGAGATAGGATGAAATGTGGTAAAAATCAAGTTACTTAGTTTTCTGTTGGTTGGAACTTTAGTTTCCCTCTAATATGATTAACGTGATGATGGTGATTATGAGCTTGGAAGCAGTGAAAGACGCTGCATGGCCATGATTTGAACCTCGATCTGGGTCTGCCAAAGCTGGACAAGTAACCTGGCGCGGTGGAAAGAGGTTGGGATTTCCGGCCAACGAGCTGTCGTTAAAGACTGAGACTTGGCCACCAGTGGGGACTCTCCCAACGAAATTATTATCCGAGAGATCAAGAGTTGAGAGACTTGCCATGTACTGGATTTCAGCGGGAATTTCACCGGTTATCTGGTTTCTTGAAAAATTCAGAATGCTTAAAATTTTCAACTTGTGAATTCCTTTTGGAATTTCACCAGTGAGACTGTTCTGACTGAAATCAATCGACGTAAGCGAAGTACATCGAGAGGTCGAAGGAGGGATTTCACCCGTAATGTTGTTATGACGGATGTTTAACTTTGAAAGTGACTTGATGTTGAATAACTCCTCAGGAATTTCACCTGAAATTTTGTTCATTTCAAGAGTCAAAACTTGTAAAGTAGGCAAATTTCCGATTCCTGCAGGGATTTTGCCAGTGATCGAATTGTTTGAAATTTTTAACTGACCAAGCGAAGCACCTCACATGCGGGCTGGGAGTTCACCGGAGAAGAAATTATCGTCTAATTCGATGAAACTCAGCAAGGGCAAGTTGAAAATTCCAGCTGGAAGTGTTCCATTGAGAAGGTTTTTCATGATACGAATCTTCGTAAGAGACTTGCACCTATCGAGTTCTTCAGGCAGTGGACCGGTGAAGAAATTTTCCGTCAGAATCAGCGCGTTTAGCCTCCCTCCCTTGCACAAATCCCGTGGAATCAATCCAGTGAGCTGATTCGAAGTAACGTCTAGCCAACAAAGCTTCCCACTGCTGCCAAGATTTCTCGGTAATTCACCCGTGAAGTTGTTTTCCCACACTTGAAGCACTCCGAGGTGGGGAAAATCACCTATATACGACGGGATTGAACCGTAGAGATGATTTCCGAACAAATGGATAAGTGTAATGTTTTGCAAGGCAGAAAAGCTCGCTGTTATCTCCCATGTTAGATCATTTAGGGAAAGATCAAGCAATCTCAAGCCAATTAAACCAGAGAGTTGAGAAGGAATACGCCCAGTGAGACGATTCTCTTGAAGGAACAAAGAGTGCAGGTGTTTCAAATTACTCAAACTCGCTGGAATCTCACCGGTTAGGTTACAGCTTGCCATGTCGAGAACTTCGAGTTGAGTTAATGATCCAAACTCAGGTGGAATTCCTCCATCATAGGCATTGAAACGTCCAATTAACAAGATTTTCAGGTTTCTAAAAGACCAAAGAACGAAGGACTTTTCCCAGTTAAACAGTTGGCACTTGGACCCAAGTATTCCAAGCTCTGGATTTCTGAGTACTTCTCCGGAATCTCCCCCGTCAAAAAATTGCCTCCGAAAGATAGATGCTTTAGATTTTTCAGGTTCACGACTTCGATGGGAAGAAGACCCGTGAAGTTATTGTTATAAGCATCAAGAATCTCAAGCTGAGTCATGCCTGTGAGGATTTTTCCAGGGAAACTGCCAGTGAAAACATTGTTGGAGATGTTGAATATCTTGAGAGAAGTCAAATTCCCCATCTCCACAGGGATATTCCCTGTAAGATTAACCATCGAAATAGTGAGGTTCACGAGCTTGTTTAGAAGCCCTATATCCGGAGAAATGGTGCGAAAGAGTGGAGCAAACGACACGTTCAGAGCAACAACACGGTAATCCTCGTCGCGTTTAACACCGGAGAAATGGCAATGCGCAGATGGAGATGTGGGGAATTCCCAGTCTTCGAGCCCTAAAGCTTTGGGTCCAACCATGGAGGACTTGAGCTTCAACAGAACTTCAAGATCGCTGTAACCATTGCCGCTGGCGGAGAATAGTAGAAGAAATATCGGGGAAATACAGAGAAGGTAACTGTAAAAGCTTCCTCATTTTTCGGTTGCCCTCTTTGTTCAGCGAAAGAGAACTAACGGTAGCTTAAAATACTAAGCGGTGAAACTTCAATTCTCGGGATCTACGTTAAATAAAGTTGTGCAGTACTTTGTAAAGAGAAACATCCACAAGGGCCGGCATGTCGGTCTGGTCTGATAGATTTATGATTTAGCATTAGCTACTAAAAAAATCATAGAAAGATTGTTACATATTTTACTACCTATATTTAAAGAACAATGAAACATATTATAATATTTCAACACTGCTTGAAAATTTCACCGATGATGTATAAAAAAACAAACTCATAGCTGGTACCTTATAATCTAGAGTTGATAATCTAAATCCCTTTGTTTGTATTTGAATGCTAAAGATTATACATAATTTTCTGATGCATAAAATATACTGATAGTTATACAATGGATACTGCAAAGCTGCAAATATATTTAGTACTATACGCTTTTAGGTTATAACTCAACGATTTGATACTGAAACATTTGCCAAGGTGACTTTTTTTTTTGGCCATCTTTACGCTGCGAACAAAAGTGGGTAAATTTTTACATTGATGTATCAGCTATTGACCAGCTAGCTGTCACAGTTTTGATGTAGCAGCATATTGCTTTTTCTTGGATATATGCAATGACTACTTATCCCAGAAGAAAAAAAAAAAAGGGCAAATGAAGTTATGAAAAAACTTGCATAAATGGTGGCAGGGAACACAAGCATTGATTCACTTTTTCCAAGATGTGTCAATCCACTATAATAGAAGCATAAATTCATCTTCTGTTAAAAAGAGGTTTTAGGGAGAATTCTATGCTACTGGAATATTGAGTGACTGTTTTAGGGAATAAAGATACCAGCTTTTGATTAAACTCTCTCATTCACGGGCGGCGAAAAGAGTGGTAAAGAATCCATCCCAAAAATAACTTTGAATGTATGGAAGTCGGAAGATATAAACACAATGTTAGCACTTATACTGCTTCAAAGGATATGTATGCATTTTAAAAGTTGTACCGTCGATGGTTTCGACCTTCAACATCATTCTTGGGTTTAGTTTAATGTTCTATGTCTCAAACTTTTTTAACTCTAGAGCTTTGTCTTCTAGATGCAACTGAAATCCATGTTAACATAAGCTCCTTTTTACTTTAAAAATTGGGAAAAGTGTTGAGGTTCTCCAAGCCTTGCTTGCCATTGGTCCACTATGCATAACAATCAATAAAGCTTTTGTGAAGAATATTAGGCAAAGGAATTCAGGCTACTGTGAAAGCTATAAAGAAATGTAATTCTGCCCTACTTTTACGTGCTTTAGCAAAAGCTAATGGTTCTTTTTTTGGTTCAAAACAAGTTTGGGAGTTGAGCAGCGTCATTGTTAGTTCTTAGTTGCCTAATGACAATGGGTAGCAAGGCCAGCATTCAGCCTGTTATTACAACTGTAAGCAAATGAAAGATAATCAGAATGAAATAAAGATGTGTATTTTTTTGGAGGGGGGGGGGGAAGAGGGGAGGGGTGTTTGTTTTAATTAGAGGAAAGCGGATTGAACCATAGAAAATAACTGATTTATAGAACAGGAATGAGATTTTTGCATGGAAATTGATAGTCATTGGCATGGAAAGGGTGGCAATTATAAGCTTTGATCCACAATGGAATCTCAGTAAGCAACTGCTGCTGAGTTTTTGAGTCTTCCACGACCAACGGACCTGTAAGTCT
>JBBYHO010000015.1:23189236-23205249 GCA_038382025.1 Adansonia gregorii | reverse complement strand
AAAAATTCAAATTTATAAAGCATATAAAATAATTAATTTTATCATAATTTTAATTTTAAAATAATTAATTAAAATTTGGCAATCATAATAGTTCATGATTAATTGTTTCAGGAAATGCACTACTCTTGATTTGTAAAATTATTTTGTATGTAAAAATATAACTTTTACACGTATAAAAAACACTTTCGTGTTCACTCATTTTCACTGTTCTATTATATCAAAATTTTAAAGAAAATATTCTACGTGCTTCCAAGTTATCTTACTTTACAGTATTCTGCATGTTTTTCCTCGTTTCTCTATCTAATTTTTCCAATAGATAGCAAGATCAAAAGATTTTGCATGAATATTAGGTTCTGAGGCAGCTTCCAATACAGTGTTCCTTCCTCTCCGGCTAACGTAAATAACATCATGCCAAGCTATTCTGATTTCTAAGAAGCGGAGCTATATAACTTCTTTTTAAACAATTTTCAACCTTCATCTGCTTCTCTCGCTGGTCCCCTGCAGCTCTGGAAAGTTGAAAAATAAACTTGATTTTTTACTTGTCTATTGCTATACTAATGCTTTATGTTTCCACACTCTTTACAAGTCTGTTTGATTAACTGCACGTAAAATTAATACTAAAATTGTGTTGTGATTAGCAAATTTGAAGGAAAAGCCTCAATCTTTTAACTTTATAAAAGTAATTATCACTGCTGATTCTTTTGTTGTCACTTGTCATCTCTTCACTAGCATGCATGTGAGATGCTGAGACGCCCATTTTGAGAAGCACATCGGAGTAAAATAACTTAACATCAAGGACGTGATAAATATGCAAGGGAGAGCGATCAAGAGGGAAAATGAGGCTATCAGTATGTAATAGAGTCCATGACCAACTAACCAAGGACTATCACATATCTTCAACTTCATTTGACAGCGATCCCAACTGCTTTCATAGTTTCTCGCTTTTGGGTAGCAGTTAGCTTTTTCTCGCCTTCTGATTCAGGTTATTTCTCAGATTGGCACATTTGTGCTTAGCAAAAAAAAAAAAAAGAATTGCACATTTCTCGGGGGAAGAAAGAGCAGTTAAAAAGCATAGTCTAATTCACACTCAAAAAATGATCTTAAAATGGGGAAGAGAAGTCAGGTCGATTAGCAAATGGGCTGCTGTTCTGTGCCTGGGCCTTGCTTATTTGACATGCCGGCATTATCTCTCATTGATCGTATTTTACGATAAAGAAAAACAGGCGTTTTGCTTTCGCAGTGGTTTAGGTCACTCAAGCAGCGCCAAACATTGCTTGCCATTGCTTAAGTCCGGGCAGCCGCTGAGCCTAACAAATTCAAAGTCTTGAAGACAGATAGTGAAACTATGTTGTGCCTGAATTTGCTGGACAAATTAAGTTTTTTGAGGTCTGTTTTGCTTATAACTCACGGCCCAATATGGTATTTGAGAATTTGAGGCTCACAGCAGATGCCGGGATTTACGTTATTTAGATTTTGATATTAAATATTTAATTTTTTTTATTTTTTATATATATTAAAAAATAATATTTTTATATTTATATTTAAAAATGTATGGTAAAAGTAATATAGCTGAGAAGACGATCACTGTCAGTGGTCATTGATTCGCCAGCCAAGGCTTTATAGGAAGGAATCAAAATTTTCACTTTTATATCTGGGGTGTTTTATTCAAACTGGTGTTGCATTTACTTTTTGGGCCCGTAGGATTAGGATTTAGGAAAAAGAAAAAGTAAATTTTAAATACATGAAATATTATACTCTAAAAATTAATATATAAATTAATTAAATTAAAATTTGAAATTATTTTTTTAATCTTCGGTAAAATTATATGACTATTACTTCATTGTTTATTCCAATTTTTTTTCCCTTCAATCGATGACATCAAATGAAAGTAAAAAAAATAATATTAACGGATTTGTAGAGAATAAACTAAAGATGAAATAGAGAGAAAGAAAAATCAAAAGATAAAAATGAAGAGGCTTAAGGTTTTTATTTTTATGTATATTAGTTCTACACCGTAAATAAACAAATACAAGTAAACAAAAAAGGATATTGAAGCTAATGACTAGTTATATAACAAAAATAAAGTTTATGATTAGTTTTATCATTAAGTTAAAGTCTAAGATATACTTAAAATAGGTTAAATCTTAAAGATAAAGATATAGCCTATAATGTATTACTTCACGAAAACTTGTTAAATCATGAATGTTAAATCTAATCAAAATTATAAAAAAATATAAAATATTTAAAATGAAAAGATAAATCAATAGTAAATTTAATCAATATATTAATAAAACAATATTCCTACGCTCAACAAATATTTTATTTATATGCATTATTGTTTGATTCATTTAAATTAACTAATGCCCTCATTTTTTTTAATTTCTAAATTTTAACTATATTACTTTCTTATTAAGCATTTATGCTTGTATTTCCTTCAAAATTTCTAATTATGAAAAAGTCAAAAAAGAAAGAGGAAAGTAGAGCATTTGGCTTCTCTCTGTTGTTGTTGTTGTTTTTTTTTTTATCTTGGTAATAATTTTCTTATCATGCTAAGAATTAAATTTCATTTATCTTTAGCTTATTAAAATCTGAAGTTAATATAATACTAGAAATAATACTTTAAAAAAAAATCTTTTTTGACAAATAAAAATTGCTCCATATTGTAATATTAATATATATATATATATATTATATTTAAAAAAAGAGATGATATTATTAGTAAGTGGGAAATGATGACGAGGAGTTGTTGCAGAGGCTTACGCTTTCAACCGCATTTGTGATTTGTGATTTGCTCTAAATTTCTCCCTCTCCTTTCATTTGGCCACTTTTTCCCCTCCCCTTTCTCTCATTTTTTTTTCTCGTCATTTCCTCTCTGTTAACTTCCTTCTTCTCTCTGATCAATCTGCTCCTTAGGCTTTGCCTCCTGGAGACAAATGACGAAGCCTGTGTATCTCATTCTTTGGTCCACGACAACAACAGCGACGACAGCGTGAAACCAATTCTGACAAAGAAAGAGTTTCAAGTTTTGGAGGAAAAAGAAGAAAGTAGCAGGCTTTGGGCGATTTTGATATAATTGTGGTTTTCCGTATTTTGGCGAAGGAAAATGAGCGCCTCGAGATTCATAAAATGTGTCACTGTCGGTGATGGCGCCGTTGGCAAGACCTGCATGCTGATTTCCTACACCAGCAATACTTTCCCTACGGTGAGCCTTTTACGCTGCCCTCTTTCCTCAATTTCCGATCGCATGATTTATTAGCGTTTTTAACCTTCCATTTAATTCTCAGATAGATAAAGGAAACCAGAATATAAGCTTTATAACTAATTTTACATTGTTTTCGAATAAATGAAAGAATAATTCTTTAAAATTGTTGATGTTTGAGTGAGCTTTGTTCTATATTTCTGCAACTTTGAATTTGCTTGGAAATTCTTTTTGTCTTTCACAAAAGCTGTCAAGATTGGGGTTCACGCATTGCAATGTAGGCAGATCAGGTGCAACCAGATGTTTTCGCCGTTAATTGAAACTTTATTCCATTATAATCGAAACCAAGATTGGGGCTTTATTCTCTTTGTCAGACTTAGTTTATGCTGGTACTGATTTTGTTTGTTGGTAACTGCTTGATTTTACATTTTTATCGTAACAGGACTATGTGCCGACTGTTTTTGACAATTTCAGTGCAAATGTTGCTGTGGATGGCAACACTGTCAACTTAGGTTTATGGGATACTGCCGGTAATTTGGAAATAGCTCTGAAATTCCACTTCCATTATTGAAGTTTGTTTTCTTTCTTGCTTTTGGTTTGAGACCATTGCCTTGAAACAGGTCAGGAGGATTACAATAGATTAAGACCACTGAGCTATCGTGGGGCTGATGTCTTTATTCTTGCGTTTTCTCTCATCAGCAAGGCCAGTTATGAAAACGTTGCCAAGAAGGTTTAAGTTTAACCGTTGAATTTCTTCACTTTCGAGATAATAATTTGGTCCTATTGTTCATTTATCTTCTTGCTTTCCATTTCAGTGGATTCCTGAATTAAAGCATTATGCACCTGGTGTTCCAATAGTTCTTGTTGGAACTAAGCTTGGTATGATTCATACTCCCTGGATAATGGTATTCTTATATATGCTTTCAATAGTTGTGTTTGTGAATTGCATTTGGTTTGATTCTCCAAGTGACTTAAATTTTTCTCAAATGAATAGAGTATATCCTTATATAATGATGTTTCTGAAATTTTCTGTTTCATAAAATGTTGTCATGTTTTATACTTTTTGCTACTGCAGATCTTCGGGATGATCAGCAATTCTTCGTAGACCATCCTGGTGCAGTACCTATATCCACCGCTCAGGTACATATTAATACATTATTAATTCTTTTTTTTTTTCTTTCAAGGAGAATATGTTTCGCTCATTTAAAATATTTGTCATGCATTGCTTTTTTCTTAAGGGAGAGGAGCTAAGGAAACAGATAGAGTCTCCTGCCTACGTGGAGTGTAGTTCAAAAACACAGCAGGTTAATTAATCTCTAAATGTTCTTCATAAATTTTAACCGAAAAATTGTGTTGAAAACCACTTTTTCTTCTGATGTTTTCTGCAGAATGTGAAGGCAGTGTTTGATGCAGCCATTAAGGTAGTGCTCCAGCCTCCCAAAAAAATTAAGAAGAAAAAGGCATATGGTGGTTGCTCAATATTATGATCACTGGAAGCTTCAAGTCTGACAAAGATGGAGGACCTGCCAGCTTCTTGCTGCCGGTATCTCTATCACTGTCACCTTCCTTTTCTTTTTTTTTTTTTTTTTTAATTCAAGGAAGCCGTGAGCCCATCAGGTATAGTCTTAACTGAAATCTGTAGGGATTTCTGTGAAAGCAATCATCAGGTGGTTTGTTTCGTGTTTTGCTCACTGTTATGATCTATAATTAATTGATGACAAAGCATTCCTTCCTTGTTAACATTCACGCCTCGTCTTCTGCTTTTTCATATTTAAACTTCATTCATGTTAATATGTTAACCATATGTGAAGTTTTTCCACCCTAATCTGTAATAGCTGTTTTCTTGCATGATGTTTAGATTTAAGCAATTTGATTAAATTATATGTACTGTCGATGCCATGGATCGGAATTTTGTGTTGGATGTGTCATGTGATTTCAACAAGTCAAAGCTTTGCAAAAAATTTGTTAAAGGAAAAAAAGGAGTAAAAGTGAGCGTCATATGAAGGTTTCCATGATATGCTTTACTTACTGTAATCCTTTAAACAATAATAAATCATAACAAATGAGCATCATGCATTTATGGCTGAGTTTCATTCCGAATTTTTTTTTTTAAATTCTTTACTCAATCCACTTTTAATCAAATTTATCAAACCTACCGAGTAAGATGAACTTATCGAGTTAGACGAGATGGATTGCCCGACTTTGATCTGCAAATGATAAAAGCATAGGCTGAATGACAGAAACACTTTTCAAGAAGCGTTCATTTTGATTCGTGAGCACATTCATTCACCCATATCCATGTTCATGAACCCTAGCATAATAACATAACGCATCAACTAAACCAAAACCTTGGCTAAAATACGATGAACAACCGAACCTACCCAACCCTCTAATCAAAATTTCAAAATTCTTAGTTGCCTTTACTGAGTTTCGAGAAAGATGGAACATTGGGACAGCCGCTTTGAAATGCTTAAATAGCCTGGGATTTAGTCACATTAATTAATGCGATTGGGATTGTGATTTCACACCACTTCCACGCTATGTTGTTTTTGCCCAAAACTTGGCTCAGTGCAGGATCCCCATTGAGGAATTGATCACCAATTATTTCCCCCGTATGTTTTCCTCATGATATTGAAAGTGGCGAAGTGCCCATTTTTCTATAATTTGTCAAACATAAAATGAAAATCTCTTTGAAAGAAAAACAAAATTAGACTTGTAATTTAGAAACATAGGGAAATATACCTTCATCTACGCTTATAATAGAAATATATTATCTATAAATATTATTATATAATTAATCAATCACATTTTTAAATTATATAAAATTCATAAAAGTATTAAGTAAAATCTATGATTAAAATAATAAATTTAATATAATTTTATGCTATGATTAAATAATTATATAATAAAAATATATTATCTATATCATTATAATATAATCAATTAATCATAATTTTAAATTATATAAAATTTATAAAAATATTAAATAAAATTTATTATTTGAAGTAATAATTTTTAAATATTTTTGTGCCGTGAATAAATAGTTCGGAGATTATAAGAAAAAATTAGGGGTGAAATAATTCTGTTTACAATATCCCAAAGCAGAGAATATAGACGTGTCGTAATTTGATTGGAAAAGAACATCAACTGCGGCTTCCGAAGGAAATGAGGGAGTGAAGTAGGTAAGCTAAAGAATATATGACAAACGCTACCGTTTAAGGAATATCAATTTCGACCCCGTGTTTTTATATATTTTGATTTTAAACCCGAACCCGACTTGCCCAAGACGACTCAAGTCGTTGAAATCCTCCCTTTATTCCGCCGGATTTTTTTTTTTCTTTATCATCAGCGCCCCCAACTGCTAGCTCTTAAACTATTTAGTGACTTGTAAATTTAGAATTAGGATTTGAAGAAGAGGGAAATTGTGGGGTGGATATGGCGATATCGGATGCGGTGATTGGGAATTTGGTGATGATCTACTTGGCAGTGATAGCGGGGATAAAGGCATATGGTTTAGTCTGTGGGCGGAGCTTTGGTGGTGGGTTCGTGCTGATTGTGTCGACCACGGTGGTGGGTTTCATCTTGGTTGCGACGCTGACGTGGGACGTTACTCGTAAAGCCACGTACGCTATTTCCCGCGATGATGCCGCTTCGGTCAACGTTCAAGAGATGTGCAAGGGTGGTATTTGCTGGCACGGCGTGGCGGTTCGCTCGCCTGCTTCTCAGGTCCGGTTTAGAATCCCTCAACAAATTCCCTACCCTTCTTTGTAAAAAAAGAAAAAATCAATAAAATTTTGAACAAAAAAGAAAGGGATTTTCAGTTTTGAAGCTGTGAGATAAAAGGGTGCTTTTAGTTTCCTTTTTTTTTTTTTTTTCTCTCTTGAATTTTGATTGAGAGGAATTAGTAAAATATTGTGTATAAAGTTACAAAATAGGAAGCGAAATGGAAGATACTTTGTAAATAAATAATTCTCCGTCGCTTTTTTTTTACCGACCAAAGCGTGTTTGGTTTCGTTTCTTTCTTTCTTCCAAGTGCTTTTCAAGAGGAAGCATATTTTCCATAGTTTAGTTACTTTGTTTGGTGGTGACTTTGGTTGGCCTACTGACAAGAAGCAAAGCGTATTTACGAGGAAGTATAGGATTTCTCTTAGTTGGGGTGGCATTGTTACAGATTTTTCAAGATTACTTTTGATTAAAAAAAATCTGATGTATTGGTACTGATGTTCATACAAAACAGTTAAAGTTGAGTCTTAGTTATTCGCGTCTATTCCTTTGTCTGTTTCGAACAATTCATGCTTTTTCCATTTTCGTTTGTCTTCCTTATGGAGATAAATGGATAGCAATACCGCAAAATTTTGGAGTCTATTCCTTTGATTTCCGGAGGCCAAGTAGTAGATAGCTCTCGCTGCTGCTTCGTTTGATGCCCAAGCCCAAATTTTAGTGGTGAATAAAATTCCATCTGTGATTGCTGTTGCCATCTGTTTATCCCTAAAATCCAAACCACTTCGAGATTGAAACTGCAGTCTTGCAGGTATTTTTAATGGCATAGTCTACAAGTATGGTCATAATAAATAAATGTTGTAACGATCATTTTATATAAATATTAAATATTAATAAATGTGGTCATTAAGATAAATATTAATTATAAAAAAATTTGAATGACCAAATCATAACTATAATATCAACCCTAATTTCGCAAGTAAAACTCAAAATAAGTTGTTGCTTGAAAGAAAAGAAAGTCTTTTAAGTATCTGAAGTCAGGCAATACAGATGAGTGTATGATTTGATTTATAACCGGTACATAATCAATTTGTGAGTTAGTTAGTAGTACATGGTAAGAAGTCAAATCATATAATAATTAAAAAAAGGTTGGAAAAGGGTGAAATTGACACTTTGAGTATTCGACCTCTGCCACTGAAGACACGCAAAGAAAATCAGCAAATCCTATTTTGATGCGCCCAAAACAATACACCAGTGCTCGTTGGATTTGGTGATGGCTTGAAAATTACTTTTTACTTAATTTGGATTAAGTCATAATAAAAGTTTACTGACACTTAACTGTGTGGGTGAAATGTATAAAAGAATTAAACTTATGATTAGTGTGATATGCAAGTTAATTTTATATATACATGCATACAAATCAATCGAATTCAGGAATTAGATTCATGAATCCAACTTGTAAATAAGACAAAGGAATCAAATGTTCGAATCTATGAACTAATTCATGAACCAAAGCCACGCATCAACTCTTGAACTGAACCAGTGGACTGAGCCCCCAAATCAAAACAATGAACCAAAACCTCCAACCAAGTTTCTAACCGAACCTATAAATAAAATCCCATAACCTTTCAAATCCAATCCATCAACCACGTTTTTATGTAGAATTAAAGATATTGGAGTCTTTTTCAAGACTGCTAAGGCGTGAAGCAATATCTAATTTTCAGGTCAAAGTGGAGGGGCTTATTTGCTTCCAAAACTAAATAACAAAAGATGAACTGCCCTTCTGATTTCAGTCTTAATATGATTATTAATCAGGTAATGTTGGTGGCAATTGCTTAATAATTAAAAATTAGTTGGTGACGTTAGCTCCACAGATTTATTAAACAAAGAACATTAACGGTCAAGTTTTCATTTTAAGACAGATTTATGCCGTGGTTCACATTCTTTCCCTGATATCATCTCATTTACCCGCAATGCCAGATTCTTAAATTTTAAATTTTAACTTTTATGATCGAATACTATTCCTGTTTTACTAAGGAAATGTCTGCAAGTTTCTTTGGGAGTCTTTGAATTAGAAAATGTATGCAAGAAGAAAAATATCCGTCCATAACTAAGAACATAGAAGCTTTGTTCTTTAATTTATAGATTTTTGACTTTGAATCACAGTAAAGTGACAATGATGATGATTAAGAAGTAGAATACAGTAAGTAAGCAGGTTGTTAATCATGGTAAGCTTCAAGTCCAAGTATCTTCAGACTCGGCTTTTGCTAACTTTTTTCCCATTTTCAAACACTTTTTTGCAGGAAAATTGGTTATCCTCAGTTTGTCTTTCTAACATTGTTTTTAAAGAAACAAATTCGTTGGTTGTTCTAAGTTTTGAATTTCCAGGGTAATCTTAGTAGTCCATTTTTCACAAATTAACAAGTTCAACCCAACGTAAGGTTCTGAAGAAGCTAGCCAAGCGTTATGCAGCCACGGCAGTGTTTATAAGAAGAGGGGCAAGGAAGAATTTTTGCCAAGGTTACTTATCTTTAATGATAATAATTATATGAAAATCCTAGAGTTTGGTAACTAAGGAGTTCCGGCACTACGGTTATTAGGTAAAACGTACGTTTTCCATAATTTCACTGCCTACGTTTATTTATTTATTATTCTTGTTCCAGTATCGTTTAAACCATTTGTTCATGCTTGGAGTAGCTCGGGTCTAACACTTTCATCTGATAAAACACGGGAATGTTCTGATTTCTATCAGTTCTTTAGGTTTCAGGCTAAAAGTTAGACTTGAGTTATATCCCAATAAAAACAGTGTCAGATTGAGACTAGCTGATGAACCAGAGTTAAAAGAAGCTGAATCTCCATCATATTTTGCTTCGGGCTGCCTCAGATGTAGCTAGCAAGAGATGATATTGAAGGCCTAAAAGATAGCAATTCTAGTCCTAATCATAAGCAAAAGGCTATTCTCGTGAGTTCAATACCTGTAATCCGAAGAAAACTGCCAGAACCAAGTCGTGGCTGGCCTTTGCTTCCAAGAAAATCTTCTTCAAATCAGGGGTTTAAGGAACCTGAAGCTAGAGATTTCTCCGTTGTGGAATGGGGTGATGAGCCTGCCTAATCGAGTTACCATGATTGGCAACCAGATCGCTTTGCATTCAAATCAAACCCAGCAGCAATTCTAAAACAAATACTAATAATTTAACCATTAATGATCGCAAGACTGAAGAAGGAATTCGGAATTCTGAAGCGGAATCAGTAACTAATGACAACAGAAGCTCAAAACACGAAAGTTATGAGCTTGATGATAATGAAGAAGTTTCAGTTTCTTTGAATACAAACGATTTAGAAATATATTCAAAGCCAGGTTGGCCTCCACTGAGAATTACTGCTTCCACCACTTCAGATTGCTTTTCAGAATATGAAGCTGTAAAAATGCCAATGGTTGAGACGCTAATGAAAGCACCTATTCCATCAACAGTCGAACTTCCACCAGCACTACGAAAATGCCTAATGACTTGGAGCTTCGTTGCAAGCAGTTCAGTCTGAGGGAGCTAAAGCAAACTACTTCTGGATTCTCTTCGGTTAATCTTTCAAATCAAGCTTCTTATGGATTTCAATACATATATTTTCATGGCTTAGAGACAGAGATTTTGATCACGTTTTTTTAGTCTTTTCTCGAATAAGATAGATTCTCTTACCAGAAAACTTGATTGAATAGGGAGGATGCAGCATAGTATAAAAAGGGTATCTTCCCGGTGGCAAACCAGTGGCTGTCAAAATTCTAAAATCAGACAAAGAAGCTTGGAGTGACTTCACCTTGGAAGTTGATATTGTTTCTTCAATTAAACACAATCATATCACGCCTCTGATTGGAGTTTGTGATGGAGATGACCTTCTCATTTCAATCTATAACTTGTTTTCCCAGATGAAATTTGGAGGAAATTCTCCATGGTTGCAATGTTCGCTTTGCTTGTTTTAATAACATTAAGCCAAAAGGGGTTACCAGTTTCACTATATTTATTTCCGAAAAAGGTCAAAACAAGAAATCCGTGCTGCCATGGGGGGTCAGGTTTAAGTGTCAACGGCCATTGCCCCGAGTCTTTAAATTACCAGCATAATGAATGCTTTCCATCCATTATCCGCAGAGACGTAAAATCTCCCAACATTCTTCCCGGCGATGATCTTCAGCCACAGGTACCCCTTATTTTCCTCTTTTTCCTCTTTTTTTATAATAGTAGTACCGGAATTCAACATATTATTTTGTACGAAAACTTTTCGAGTCATTTCGTGATCCTAACACAACTTCTACATGCCTGCATTTTTACTGCCAGCACAGTTGCTACTAGATATACTTGCTATAACTTATTAATCTTGAACATGATCCGGAAATTGCAGTGTAATTAGATGAGTTCTAAAAAAGCGAAGCATCAATACTTTTTCCACTTCACCATTGCAGTTATCTGATTTTGGGCTTGCCATCCGTGGACCAATGGATTCAGCATGGAGGATTGAGAGCAATGTCGTAGGAACTTTTGGTATATAGATGAGTATTTCATGGAAGGGTCAGCGATAAAACTGACGTATGCTCCTTTTGGTGTTGTACTTCTAGGATTGGTATGAGGTGGAAGGCCAATTACTTCAAAGGCTCTGGAAGGACAAGAAGAGAGCTTTATCCGGTAGGCAAGAATTTAGGCTTTTTTACAGATTTTTTACATGAGAAACTTCAAAGATATGTGTCCATTCCAGGTTAAAAATAACTGAACTATGATCTAACGCAGGGTAGGGCATTATTAGAAGGAATTTCCAAGTAGTAGTTGATCCAGCATTAGATGGAGACTCCGACGTTGCTCAAATTCATAGAATGGTTCTCGCTGCCTTCCTCTGCCTCGATCAGTTGGATAACGGCCAAATGTGAGCCAGGTAGACATTCTTACCGTTCAGTATTTAAAACCTTAACCTTCTAAACCTTTAAACAATAGAAAATAACATATCACTCAGCTGCTTTTAAAGCTGAAAAGGAACTCTGAACGAGTTTGGTTTCTTGGATCAAGAAACTCAGTGGGCTCATTATGGTGGTTGACACTCCCCTATACCCTGCTTCATTATTAAATTCCTCTAAACAAAAGCTTGACATGGTTTCAATCATGTCACATTACCATTCTAAGTATGGGGTAATGTAAATCTCTGAGTAGATACAGTACTTTGTTTGATTCAGTTTGCTTTGATTATTTTTTGAGACAAGCTTAAAAAATGGTTAAAGATTCTCATTGTCTACTCTCCAGATACTAGAAATATTGCGAGGAGCGAAGGAACCAATAGAGAGGTATAATTTCCATGCTACAGATGATTTGAAAGTGCCAAACGACCAGGAAGACAATGACCTTTCTCCGGAATTGTTTCAAAAGCTATATACACATCCTTAAGTTTCAATTAAAGATGGTGGTCCACATCATTATGCAGCAATTATACCATATCAACATGTAGAGCTGGACACGAGCATCGTTTTAAGAAATAGCAGGGCTGACCATAATCACTTTCATTGTTTCACAGCATTTTTTGGTTGCTGATTAAGCGAGCTTGAAAATATGGTTTAACTTGATTTCTAGATATAACTAGAGGTTATAATATTAGTATTTTTTTATGATAATTGGAGTTGTAACATGGCACACGTGCATTTTGCTATGAATTAGAAAATGATATGGAACGTACACAATTCCAATGTCGGAAAATAATTGCAGATAAATTCCTCTCTTGGTTCATTTTCGCCTCAATTCTCTTGTTTAGAAAATGAAGAAATAGCAAATTGGATGTTGATTCAAATAGTAGCATTTAGATAGTAAACAGATAATAGATGAATTTGGACATTATATAAATTAAATGGATTCAAATATTTCAAAAGTTATAAATATTTTATACGCAGCCGAAATCGTGTCTGTAATTTCTACCACTAACATAGTTCCATCTCGAGTATAGAATCGAGGATAGATGGTAATATTCTCAGTACCAACTTTAACCTTAAAGACTATATTCAGGAACCGTTCAAGTAGCTAGCTAAGCTTTCTTCATTAGCCTGAAAGAGCCGCATTTGATCAGAGTCAGAGAGCTTCTTAATTGCCATTTGCGTCAAATACTACTCGGTAAATACCATGCCAAAATCGCACCATGCATGCACTTACTGGACCCCTACCATAACTCTGCACCTTATTTTCTATGTAGAGACTAGCCGACCATCTTTTTTGAGGCTTTTTTTTTTCCTTTCTTCTTTTTTTTTTTCGTTTTTGTTTTGCAGATGCAATCCGCCGCTACCGCTGCCCCGTTAGAAGTTACGAAGCTCATTTCGCTGTTGCACTTACGAATCGTCTGCACCCCGACCGCCAATTCTCCCAGGCAACGCCTTGCCAGCCTTTCGGGCTATCTAAATATAGTGGAGGCCATGAAGTGGTAAAGCACGTTTATCTCACGGTTAAAACCTTGTCTCTGGTTGTCAGTTATAAGTTAAACTAGATTTTTCTTTTTTTTTCTTTCGTTAATTAACTGGCTGCAATCACATAAAAAAAAAAAAGTCCTCTGAAGAATGGTTTTCATAGCAGACGATTGTGAGTTCCATTATGTGAATGAGTGAATTGCAACAGGCTATGTAGGCGTTATTATTAGTAAAAGAAAATGAAGTCTATTTTGCATTGCAACCAAACTCTTCCTGGATCCTGATGACCGAAGCAGAGTGGCAGCTGGTTTTACTACAGATGAGCTGACGTTTCTGGTCGATACAACCTGCAAGAAAAATGCACATCAAAAGAAAGCTTTCCTTGGTCCAAACGCATTTTGCAATTTGCAGAGCTCTGCTTGGAGATTTTGTCGTTTCGAACCTACCACATAAATACAAAGGTTAGTAAGATTTTTATTTACTGCTACGTTGAAGAATTTGATTCCTACCCGCTAAAGCGTCCGTGGCTCTTTGGCAACCCAATCGATTTGAATGTATTTCTCTTCCAAAACTCACCTCTCTCTCTCTCTCTCTCTCTGAGAGAATTCTCTGACCCAATAGTTCTGGGACTTGCTGTCACAAAATCTGCATGTGTACGTTTGCGGCCACCTTGACATCTCTCTCATAGATGCTTTTGTTTTTCACTTTTTTTGGGGGGCTTGGTAAGCATTCTTTAAGTCTCTTGTCTACTCAGTACCTTAAATACGTCATCACAAACAAATTATAGCCATAAAATCTCCCTTCACTAATAAATTATGTAAAATATTTTAAGATTTTGTTGGTTTTCTCACGTTTACTTATAACCCTCCACGGGTTTCTTTCTTCCATGCATCTCTTCTGATATGAGGAGAGCCTCAGCCTTCCAGCTTTGAAACCACCTCATTTTCGTTTCGGTTCTGGTTTTCTTATTAATAGTCCTCTAACATGTATTGGAATTTACAAGCGCCAGAGGGGACACTTTCTTTTTTTATTTTTTTCTCTATGTTGCTTTGTTTCGTTCTGATTAGTACCGGCCATTAGTATTATGGCTGTTCAAGCACAGATACTTCCTGAAAACATGGGTTTACCTTTGCCCATGCGCGGTCTTCAGGATTGGATGGTATACTCTGCACCTGCTGTTCCTTCCTTTGAAGTTGATTATAGTTTCAGTCTTCAAGACCCTTCTCGACTGACTGTTCCTTTTCATCTGCAACAAAACGCTCGGAATTTGGCTTCTGTTTCTTCTTATTCTTCATCTTCTACATGTGATACTTTTATCTCCATGGCATTTTCTCAAGGTTTAAATGCTCAACTTGAGATGCAAAGACAGGAACTTGATTGCATTCTTCAATTGCGGGTAAGAATTCCTTTTTTTTTTTTAATCAGAAATTGACAACTTCGTTGATTTTTCTTCTGTAAAGAGTCATCTTGATTTTATCATGATGGAGTTTAAACAATATATATTTCAAGGGATCTTGGTATTGACAATTTTCTTTTCTTTTCCTCTTCTATCATGGGCGGGAAAACCAATATGAGAGGCTAGGATCTGCTTTACGAGAGCAAAGGAAGCGACAACTGGCCATGCTGCTAAATTGTATGGAATCAAAGGCCTTGTATTGTTGAAGCGACAAGAAGAAGAGTTGGCACGAGCAACAAAGAAAACAATGGAGCTTGAAGCTTCTCTGAGAAAAGCGGAAATGGAGAGGAAGTCATGGCAAAGACTTGCAAAAGCAAAAGAAGCAATGGTGATGGATCTAAGCAACACACTGGAACAAGTCAATGAGAGCCTAGGCTGGGTCAGCAATAATACAACCGAAGATGCAGTATCCCATTTCTGTGGATCGTGTGACAAAGATCAACAAGCTGGAGAAGTGAAAGAAAACATCAACAAGATGGCTTGCAGAAACTGCAATACTAGGACCTTGTGCGTGCTCTTTCTACCATGCAAAAACCTTTGCTCCTGCAACTCTCGTGAAGCTTTTCTTGATTATTGTCCTGTCTGTAAATCTGTAAAGGAAGCAAGCATGGATGTTTGTTGGGTCTAACAAGAAAAGGTAGGGCACATGGAAAATTTTGGGGGGGGGGGGGGACACAGCTCCTGATTCATGCACTGTATCATTGTGTTTAATTGTTGTTTGCTTTCGGAGTCTATGTTAACCGTACCTGACTTTTCAAGTGATGACAGTATGGGTTTGACGAGAATCTTCCATCTTTTAGCTTTTTCCGTGATACTTACCATTTTCCTGAGTTAGATTGCGTCTTCTTTTTTTTTTAAAAAAAAAAACAATATATTGCTCTAATAAAGTTTTAGATTTGTTTAATGAGGGATGGCTATGGGTTCTTTTTGTTCACGGAAGATGCCAAGCTAGCATCAGCGGTAACAGTGTTCTGTTTTTGTTTAACTGGCTGACATAAGATTTCGATAGCCAAACATTTTCTTCTTTATCCAGTGAATTATATGATTATCCATTGAAATGACACTGAACAAGGCCCTTGACAAGCCTGGAAGCCTAAACAAGGCTCCTGCTCCGGACTTCGAAGTTCTAGGGCAGCGGGTTCCTGATAAAACCTTGCAAATACTTCATCAAACCTGCCTCCTGCTTTCTAAGGTAACATGGATCTCTCCAAAGGTTGTTA